>JANIJG010025554.1:0-23908 GCA_024611175.1 Megaceryle torquata
CTTTCATCCTGCGCGGCCGGGGGACTCCGCTGTCCCTCCGGCCCCGTGCAGCCTTCCTCCTCCTCCTCCTCCTCCTCCTCCTCTCCGCCCTCCGCCACGGCCGCCCCCCGGCGGGGCGCGGCGCTCACCCCCAGGCCGCCGCCGAGCTGCCTCCGCGGCCGGCCCAGCGAGGAGAGGGAAGGGGAAGGCAGCGCAGAGCGGGACAGCGGGGCCGGGGCTGCCTTCCCGAGGGAGCGCGGCCGAGCGGCGAACCGGGGGTCCCTCACATGCCGCGGCGCTGCCCGCTGCCTGCGGCCACCTGCTCAACGCCTGCCCCGGCGCGCAGCGGCGGCGGGCGGGGCGGTGGCGGCGCTGCCTCCTCGCTCCGAAGGCGTGGGGCGGGGCGGCGGGGCGGGGGCAACGGGGCAGCTCTGCGGGGCGCCGGCCGGTGTGGGGGGAGCCGGCGGTCCCTGTCGGGGAGCCGGACCCAGCGGCAGCACAACCCACCCGGTGCTTGGTAGGAGCGGGGTTCGGGGGTGTCCGGACAGAAGCCCGGCGGCCTCCGCCCTCCTCCTGCCCTGAAGGGGCCGCGGACCCGAGGCCGAGCCGGCATAAAGTGCCCCGCAAAAATCCTCGGCCCTCTCACTCGGTTGGTGCCCTTGGGGGACGAATGGACACTGCTTGCGGCTTCTTCCCGGGGAGCTGCTTGCTGCCGCTCTTCCTCAAATACGGGGGATGCAAGACATTGAACCAGAAAACGTGCGCTGTTGGAAGCAGAAGCTTGCGGTTGTCCCGTTGTTTGGGGAGGGACAGCGTAGGCAGGCGAAATCAGGTGGTCTTCACGGCCCTTTGGGCGTCTGCTAACGCGACAGAACCAACAGAGAGAGAAAACGGGTGCATCACCAGTAACATCAGGATCAATGGAACCGCTGAACAATCTCCTCCTCAAAGCCATCAGAAGTCAAAGGGTTTTACAGATACCACATTTTTTCATGGATTTCATCGAGGGCAATGGAGTTGCACAGTTCACTGGACATGCACTGTGGCCTCATATTATATTTCTTTTGGGGAGAAAGGGTGAAACAATTCAAATTAACAGCAGAGTGAAGGCAGAGTTTGGATGACAGGAAGGTGGGGCAGAAAGTGTCAGTTTGTTGGTTGTTTTTTTCTCTGAATTTATACACAGTACTAGAGAAATGAAGTTCGAGTAAGCTTTGTAGCATATAACATCAACGTTCTTCTACTACTGCAGAAGGTACCTCAGCACGTCTCCTCTGGTGCTCCCTGCCCGGTGTCTGTCTCAGCTGGCAGTCCACTTCTCTTCCCGTGACATTAGCATTAGTAACTTTTAAGAACTTCAAACCTGGTACAAACGGCAAAGCTGCCTGCTATTTAGTAGGTACACAGTTAAGGAGCATCATTAATGATATTCTTAAAACATCAAAGGTGAAATTATTGCCCAGTTAAGGGTGAGAATGACATCTGTAACTCTCTGCATTCTAGCTAGCAGTTCCAGTAAAGAAAGTGGAGAAACCAGCTTACATTAGTTTGGTGCCATGTGTATCTAGTCCATTTTACTTGAAATCTCTAGGACTTTTTCTATTAATTGCACAAGATGAAACAGTCCTTCCATTGTCCTACAGGTAGTTCTAAGCTTAGATGTTAATTTTATTACCATTACCCACCTGAGTTATCTGAACTTATAATATAGATGAGGATCTGAATTCTACTTCAGAAACAGTACATCCTGTTAAAACAGGAAAGCAGCACACTTGCTATGCTATAATATTTTATTATATCCCCAGTGTTCAACTGGGGGGAATAAAGGCAGCATGCAGGAGTTCAGAAAGGCAGAGACGAAATAAAACTGTAGCAAACAGTTTACAGCACATGACTGAGCACACCCCACATTTGTATGTCCGTAGCACATCAAATTTATTATTAGAAGACGTTGAAAATTTCCATTAACCTGCTGCTTCTGAACTTTCTAGGTGATCCTAAGAGCTGCTGGGAACATACTGAGAAGAAGAAAGATGTATAAATCCTTTTGTTTAATAGACATCACCTGAGAAACTTGCAGAAACAGCTGTAAAAACATGAACTCAATAGAGACTCTTCCAAGATTGTCTTTAACGAGCAATTTTACGGTGGCATAGACTTTGTAGCGTTCAACATTGTGCTTCAGCTGTCATTTGCATTTATCTACTGAAACACCGTGTTGCATATCAGGAACTTTACCACACTGCTCACTGTTACGTACAGTTGCCGGTCGACAGTAATTATTTGACTGTTCAGACACAGCTACAGGTTTTTCATGTTTTTCTGTGAATTAAATCCTGCTCATACTCTCTTTAGCAAGTTTCTTGGCAGTTTTCCCAGCTGTTCTAACAGTCTCCTGGAGAAAAAAAAAAAAAAAAAAAACACCAAAAAAATTTAAAAATAAATATAATTTTTCTATTAAATGTGTAAAATTAGAAACTTCAGGAGTGAAGTACAAAGAAAACAAGTTTGTCCTGGGATCTGATTTAAGGCCAAAACTTCAAGACTCACACATGACCAGTGACAGTACTAACAGGAAGGAGGACCTCTGAGATTTGAGTCTCTTTCCCACTAGATATACACCCGCAAGTTACACATACATCATCCTGAAAACATTTGCAATAGTTTACCAAGTATAGTGTTTGTGATGTCTTAGAAGGAAAAATGAACTTAAACAAAAGTAACAAGTCTGTGAGATTGTCCAAGGTCTAATTATGTAAGATAAATGAAGTATAAAACATTATTATAAGAGATTATGGGAAAAGGATTATACTAATCAGGAGAAAAATTGGCAACAATTGCTAGTTTACAAAAATTACAGCTACTTTCCATGTACTTAATGGAGGACACCATGTTGCAATATGGGTGGCATATATATAGTTCTGGATGTCGAGCTTTTCTAGGCTAATATACTGTGGAATTTGACAATTCATTTATTAGCCAGTACATTGTTGGAAGATTTCCATGAAGAGGCAAGTATTTGTCAAGCAGGAAGAAGTAGGAGATGAAGCATGAGATGGAGAGAATCAGAGCTTGCTATTACTGATGATAAATATTCATGTTCTGTTCCAAATGGTCACCAGGTAGAAATCCCTTGTACAGACACTGCAAACATGCCAGGAGTGAGAATCTTGCAACTCGGTGCAGACTACCAAAAGTCATTTATCTGAAAGTAAAAAATATTCAGGCAGTGCAATGCTGCTGATTTCCAGAGCATTTTCATAGTTTATCCTGCCTTTATACTCTGTATCAAAGAATTTTTTTTCTGAATTCTGTAAGTAGTTTTTAAAAGTGGTTCTGTAAGTGGTTTAGAAGCTGTTTAATCATCTGTTCATGGCATACAGATAGTCCCTGATCTGAAAAGAAAACACTGATTCAATGTACAGTATGTTTGAAGTTCATGCAATTTTAAATATAGAAGTTTCCTTAAGCTAAGCAAAGTTAATTCAGAACTGTGGAAAGACCAGTGTCAGAGGAGTAATAGTATTCCTCAAAGAATTAAAGTTTAAATAATAATTTAAAAAAAAAAAAAAGTTATCAAAATCATATAGAAGCCAAAGGTTGTTTTGTTTCTTTTTTAATGGCTAGCTAAATTATATAAAGCAGATTAAAAAAAAAAAAAATTAAACTCTGGCACCTGTTATGAGTTCAAAGTGCCATTTGTAAAAATGACTTGGGGAATATGCCAAATACCTACCTGCTGTATCTCTCCTCTGCTCAGCTGTTAGGTAAAGCCTTAGCTTGTTTCTCATACCTTTGAAAATTTGACTTTTAATGTCACTTAAAACAAAACATAAATGTAAAAATCATTACATTTGACCCTGAGTTTCTGATCTCATCAAATTAAATATGCCTGTGACTATTCAAGGTCTTTCTCTGGATAGTTTTTTAACTACAGGAGTGAGTTGTCTTCTCATCATTATATTCTGTGATTTTTTTTTCCCTACGTACTGATGGTACTTCCACAAAGGAGCAAGGCAAATTGTTCCTAACACTTTGTTTTATAAATGAGACAATCATTAAAGCTTATTAAGTAATTGTGGCTAGCTCTGGCCTGGAAAAAAAAAAAATAAAATAAATGAATGAATCAAAAATTATTTTCTACAACTTCTCCAAAGAGGCTGGAATTTGGGGAATGGAAAGTCCTCAAATCATTAAAAAGTAATTACAGAATCACACAGTTGTTAACATCAGAGTTAGGAGATGCAGAAAGCTTGGGAAGATGAGAGCAGCTTGCTTTGTAGTATGCAAGAAGGAAGAAATTGCAGCAAAGAAGAATCCATGGTTTTGAGGAAAAGCCACAAGGCTGTTGACCTTTCCAGGGGCTCCAACCTGTGCCTTAAGCAACTCCAGGTAGCAGGGTGGTGGTTAGGCTTAAAGAATAGTGTAGGTGAATTTACTATTTTTTTTATCTGTATCTATACTGGATTTATGCTACTTTTAAAAATAACTACGTTCAAGGATTTTTTTAATAGTTTTCTTATTGATTCTCTGGTGGTTTTCAGCCATCACCAAACTCTTTAAATAGGAATGCTTTCTCTGAGAGGCATCAAGTAATGGCTTCATTGTGCTGAGAACTGGGAAGGCCTGAGCTACAATATCAAGTCACTTTTTGCTGCGGGCACTTGGAGATAAGCCACAGGAAAGGAAGCGGAATCGTTAGAGGTCTAAAAAGGGAAAAACATGACCTATATGGGAAAAATGAGGATACTGGGGGAGTCCAGAGCACAGAGGGCAGCATTGCCAGGAGATACCCAGACAGTCCTTGCGTATGCTCAGGGTGCTGTGGACATAACCTCAGAGCTATGAATTGTCATAAGGAAAATACTCACACAGCTACCTTTACCCAACTCCAGCTCTTGTACCACATACTGTATTTCTGCTATGGGCTGAATAGAATCATATTCACATCACGATACTGGTAAAGTTCTGAACATCCCTGTACTGCAAAACATGTATCTAAGTCAGATGCTGGAGCTGGCTATTCTTTTTTTGCCCTTAGCACCCATGGAGAGTCCGCAGCTCTGTGCCTGCAGTCACCAAGAGGCACCACAGGGACTGCACTGGGAGGAGAACGATCTGCCACCTTCTCTCATGCTGTTCCCCTGAAGCTGTTCTGCAGACTCCAGCCATGCTAGTGTGACCAATGCGTTTGCTCTGGGGACGTGAGCCCATTTACCCCCAAAGTCCACCATCAGTTATCATTTCAGCAAGCTTTCCAGAGGAAAGAAAAGGGAAGAAGAAGAGCGGTGAATGTCAGCAGCTGAGACCAGAAGATGCTGACAGAAATTCACATGACAAAGAAAAAGCACTTTTACAGCTTAGGAATTTTATCCCTGATCAATTCCAAAGGGCAGGTCCAGACATTCAGTCAGCAGAGCCTCCCAAAAATAATTATCAAATGAAAAAAATAAAATCACAATAACTTTCAGCCCAGAAAATGCTAGATAATCTAAGTAGAGGGATTATTGCTGCCTACCCCCATAATACTGAACACAAACATATAAACACGTTAGTAAATTTTTTAGTAGGTTTTCAATTACCATTAATTATCACTAAAATCTGGAAAAATAAAGTTGTTAAAAATAGTAGAACTCGAGGGATTTATGATGACCACAAGAAATCAAGGTGAACGTGGTTAATTTACAGAAGACTGGGTATTTGTAGAATTTAAGACCCTAGAATTTTCATTTTAATTTTGTCTTAAGGCATTAGAAACTTGGTGCTTTCCTTAAAAAAAAAAAACCAAACCAAAACTCAGAGGTTACTTATCTTTTCAATCTTCATCTACAAAAGCTACTTGGAGACATTTTGTCTCCGCTGAGAATTTATTGGATGTTTTCATTCTCCTTCCCTCTTTCTGACTGCCCAGAAGTTTGCTCTTTGCTTTCCTTCCAGCCTTTCAGTTATTGATGAAGCTCCTGGAGCAGATTTCCAGACTCTGAAACACAGAATACAGGATTCCACTGACATAGAAGTCTCATGGAGTCTTTTCACTGACTTCTGCTGGGCTTTGGATCAGACCCTAGGACCTTATCTACCCTACTCAAATAATGCATAAACAATATCAACACAGAGCTACAGTACCGGGCTCTGTTTGTCAAGTACTTGCCAGAGCTGGAACTAATTCAGATACTGTCAGAAGAACCCATTTGCTGACGAGAAGCTGTGCCAAATCATTTGCCACAATCAAGTTTTATCTATTGATGAGCATTCCTGAAAAAATACCTTCCTGTGACATGAAGAGGAACACCCACAGGGTATGTTAGTTTAAAGGCCTATCAAAACATGACAGTACATATATTCCACCATACAAATTATTCATGTGGTTTATAAACATATTAAGGATATATTTCTCAGCTGGTGTTCCTCTTCAGGGATCCCTGTTTAACTTCTCGTGATGTTCTCAGCCTTGTTGGGCTGGAAGGGAATGGGGCAGCGTTACAGCTTTCGATAGCAAGTTACGTTGCTGATTGCAGAAAAATATTGATAAAGCATGAAGGGAAATACATTCTTTACTCAGCTTCTCTATTTGTTGATGGTAACAGGGAGGACTGTATGGGGTAAGGATATCGCACAGGAATTTAGAGGGATATCTCTGTTACACATGGAGTTAAAGACACTCGTGCTGCTACTCATGCTGAAAACACACACGGTCTATCGCTCCTGCATAAATATTTGCTCTCAGGTAAAGTCCTGTAGCACCTGCAGAACACCTTTTCTAGGGCACAGACCAGTAGACAAGTGTCGAAGCATGGAGGACTGGCAGAGAATGAACTGCACAATTCCTTGTAGGGAATGTGACCAGGATACACACGGTCACCCTCACTGCTGCTGCAAAACTACTCTTCCAAAAAATTCTAGATACCTGCCATGACCAGACTCAAGTGCCTCTAAGCATCTGTAGCTCCCTTTAAAGAGGAATGAGGTACAAGCAGAGAGATGGGATTTGGACACTGCTTTTAAGGATTTTCTTGGATTACTGATGATATAAGGAAAAAAAGAGTCAGAGAGAGGTGACACGTGATCTGTTTCACTCTCTGCTTTCTCCCATTTTCCTTTCACGAATCTCAAAAATCTCCTTTCTTCTTCTCTTCTTTCTCTACTTTATTTTCTTTTCTGTACCCAATCCCACTTCTCCTTTCATCTCACATCTTTTTATTGCCTTCCCTCCTTTTGTCTTCCTTAAAAGTATTTGCAGCTGCTGAAATCAGTAAGACAACTCCAAGGAAACAGGAGAATCCCCAGGAGCTAAAATACATGACAGATTGTCACACACTGCCAGGGACCTATTTTATTTGAGACTGAAAAGATGATGACTGTAACTGAGTAAGTTTTCCAAAATTCAGTGCAGGGTTTTACAGCATAAGGCTGCTTTAATTCTTCACCGAGGAAGCCCAGCAGCTTAAGCTGGTCTGCAAAGATTTTAAAGTCCGTAATCAAAACCAAGTCGTCTTCTCCAATAGAGAGTTGACTAACTAGCCTTGGCACAAGTAGGACATCAAGTCCATCGAGGTGTAACAGGCAAGAAGAGCTGAAATCAGTGGCAACACAATCACTTGATAAGATCACCTTTTGTTTTTTAATCCGTTGTTGACTACGCTAACACACGGTCTCAAGCACACCGCAGGAGCTTCTCTGTGGAGAGCAGCAGCAGAGCAGCCTAAGAGCCACTTCTCAATGCCAAAAAAAGAGTCTTCACTCAGGTCTCATCTTGTTTCACTGAGCAGAAAGTCATCCTCCACACAGGCCCTTCAGCAACCAACATTCCAGAACTCAAGGAAACGGCAGCGTGTTTAAAAAGCAGGATTTGTCATGTGTTAAAATTACAAACCAGTCTCCTTCAGGACCATACCTGAGCAGAGGTCCTGATGCCTTCCACAGGGGCTGTGCGTTTAGATTTGAGAACAGACTTCAGAGCAGATTAACTCACACACCCAAACCAAAACAGATAGATCAGACAGACAAGATTAGCTCTACCCATCTTCCTGCTGCTGGGGAATTACCAGCTCAGGAGCCTTCTAATTTGCCAGAAGTTCACACTGTGGCTCCACACTAATCCAGCTGACACTGCAGTTACATCCATCATGGCATCTGTTCTAGGATTTCAGTTTATCTCAGGTTTAATGGCTATTCCCTCATACGGAGGTAACTGTTCATCCTACGCCTCAGTAATATTTTCTACAGTTTATTTTGTCTTTTGGGAAAGGAAAAAAAAAAAAGCCTGCTGGGTTTTAAGTTATTCAGAACTGAAATTATATCACAAGTTGATAAGTTTAAGTGCAGTGAATCACTAGTAGAGGATATTGCTTAATACAGAAAGGCAGGGGAAATAAAACATGGCATATTGGTATGCGTGTGGGTTATAACTAAAGAAACTGTAACCACTTCCAAGGAGTGAAACATTGGCTGTCTTTCTGACACCACAGAAGTTAGAATTGTACAACCTCACCTGAAATCCAGGGAAGCCAACAAAGACTTTAATTACAGTCAGGCTACTGCAAGAGGCCAATAATTAAAATCTTCCAGGGTCAAACAACTATTTTCTATAAGGGAAAACAATTTCTTGCTAACCTGTTAAACTGATGACATAGTAGATCAAGGTGATTCATTTGGCACATGCTTTTGTAAATGCGTTTTCTTCTTTGCAAGATTTATCAATATGCTGCTGAAGTCTTGCTTTTTTTTATTGTCTTCCTGGATCCAATACCTATTCTATCTCACAGCTTGAAATGAGAGTGCACTGAATGGTGCTTTCTCTGTATTTATTCCACCTGAAAGAGATTGTAAAGTCTAAAATTACTGAGCAGGGATGTGGACAGAGTCCATGTTTTCCAGTTCTTACTGTTGCAAAGTGCAGCTGCAACAGACACTGGTACATTAAAGCTGGAGAAAAACAATTTACCCTGCTAGGGGGTTTTTTCCACCTCACTCCTGGAGGTTGCTGACCTCATGTCGCAAATGGCCGAATGACACACTCTGAATCACTGCAATTTAGATCACAATGTCTAAAGGCAACCTGAAATGGTCAACGTACTTCAAAATAGCGGCCAATAAACCATAGCAGGTCAAGAGCTGGTTTTCATGTTGGTGAGTTGTCCTTGTCCACAGCAGAACAGAGAGCGGTCGCCAGTTACAGCGTTGGGCTGCCTGTTTCCTGAGTCACCCTTCTATCTGTGAGGGCTGTCTGGTTTTGTCTTCTGAGATTAATAGCTTTGATATTTAGCCCTGTTCATTTCAGCGGTACAAGGGGACGTTACACAGTGACTGCTTGGGCTGGAGCTTTCCACACAACTTTCAACTGCTTGGTTCAGGCAAAGGGGAAAGTGGTAAAAATGCCCGAGAGTCATCTATCCAAAGCTATCTATATAAATTCTCTGAAACACAAAATTCTCACCTCCTACCACCTGTAGATCTCAGCGTTGTTTACATAGAGTAGGACTCTTCAGCCTATTTTGTGGGTTCTTGATTTCTGCCTTTGCCTGTTCTCCAGGGTTTGCCCTATTTTTTTGCTGAGTGAATAATAGTAAGCAAAGAATTTGGACAATTTCTTCTTTTTTTTTTTTTTTTCTCTTCTATTAGAAATGCTTTCACAATGTACTCATTCAAGGAAGAGACTGTCTCTGCATGTTTTCACACACTGAGATCCTTACTGTGCTGAGGTACCAAAAAATGGGCAAAACATTTATGATACAGGTTTATCACATAAATTCATATTTTTAAAACAAAGAAATTGAACTGAATAAACTTAGCTCAGTCACATAACTTTTAAAATTCACAACCAGCTAGATAATTTGAATGCCTATATATGTGCATGGGCAAAGTCATAAGGATAAGAGAGCCAATGTGACTGCTCATACCTTATGTATTTATGAGCCTCAAGTTGCACCAGGTTTAGATTGAATAGTAGGAAAAAATTTCTTCATTGAACAGGTTGTTAAGCTTTGGAAGAGGCTGCCTAGGGAAGTGGTTGAGTTGCCATCCTTGGAGGTATTTAAAAGACGTGTAGATGTGGCACGTAAGGACATGGTTTTACGATGGACTTGGCAGCATTAGGTTAACAGTTGGACGAGAAGATTTTAAAGGTCTTCTCCAATCTAAATGATTCTTTGAGATTTATGTCAGTACTTAACCTCCTAATGTTTGTTTTGAATTATATGCCTGCCACAAACCCTAGTGCTTGGCCAGTCTCACCAGAAAGCTGTGTGCAGGGAGTGATTTTTTTCTGAGAAAATTCAGTTTGATCTTATCCTCTCCATCTTCAAACTTTTCTACAGATGCACCTAGTTAAGGCTTTTTTTTTTTCAGACAAGAAACAGCCAGCACATGTAGATCTCAGCCATATTCTGTACTTACAGGCGCTCTGTTTTGCACAGAGCAATTATCTGAACTTGTTCTTCCTTTATATTGACTGCAAGTTGGGATTTCTGCAGCTAATCACAAAAATGCTTCATATATTCCACCCGTCTCTGCAGGCAGCTGCATATTCATAGCATCTTGCATTCTTAATTCTTATGCAATGAATATACTTCCTTGCCTTTTTTAGCATCTCAAGTTTTTAGGATATGATGACTTTCTAACACTTAGTTGCATGTTTCTCTGCTTCATCAGACCTTAATTTCATCTGAGGCCTTTGACTTTTTTTTTTCTTTTTCCCCAGATTTTCTGAATTGCTTATGCAATATTGATATTCCTTTCTCTATTTTTGCATTTCCTCTTTGCTTGTACTGATCCATGAGAACTTCAGTAATTCACAGCTGCTTACTAAAAAAAAAAAAATCTTTTCATCCCTAATGCAAAGACAAACACATGCCCAACTGCGGGACGTGAGAGCTGTCTACAGAAAGCCCTTGATGGAGCTTCTTTTCATTAATGCTGCCTCTCTGTCTTCCCATCTCTACCCCGACTTCTCTTCCTGTTCATTTCTTTAACAAAGCCTTTTTCTCCTTCGGCAGTTTTCTCATCGCAAAACATTTCTTCCAACTAATGACCAGAGCTAAGAAATAACCATCCTTGCAGCAAGCCACAGTCCCCCCGCCCTTGGTCTCAGATTTCTTCAGCCACTAAAGAAGAGGTAAAGCTCCCCTTTAATCCCAGAGCTCTCAGAAGGGACACGAAACCAAATATTCGAACGCATGGGCTGAGCAAGGGCTTTCCCTGAGGCTGCACAGGTGGGAGCAGACTGAATTTGACCATCGTCTCTGTAAATACTGAAGGATAAACTCGGCTGCAGTTGTCAGCATCATCAGGAGACTTTTCTCCCTGGCGCTACTGAAACTAATTGTAAAGCACCATCTTAGTGTGTGGGAGGCTGGAGGTAATTTTAGTGATGGCAAAAGGTGCCAGACTTATCAGACATGGAAGATGTTGCTCTAGATTTTGCTTGTGTGGTGCTTTATACCTACGCTCCCTCAGTGTAAAACACTGCTGCTGGTTGGACTGGGACCTTTTGATTTAATGGTTGTTAGCACACTTGTTTTGCAGCACTAATGACTAGGCAAAGTTTTCTCTTCACAGAGCAGGTACTGTAAAGGCAGAAGGATTAACAGCATCATTTTGCTGGTGTCTGCCTATTCTGCTGTGGAGTCAGCACTTCCATACATCCAAAATTATTCAATATATCTTTGATACCGCAAGTAAGCAAATTAACAAGCTTTCTTATGCATCAAACCAGGAAATCTATTAATTTGTTATTGCAGAGGACTGCACAAACACACTCAGCTCTGAATAACCTGGTGCTGTACCTCCTTGGAGACAAATACACATTTTTTAGTATTTATGGGCCCTGAAAATGCTTAGGAAAAAATGCTTATTGTGTTATCTTACCAGAGACATGACAGTTATTTAAAACCCAATTTATTTCTTGGCTTGCCCTACAGCATTTTAATAATTGTACTGAAATACTACAACAAATACATGAAATTAAGTGTTGAACGCTGTGGACTTTATTGAAGGGCAGGAGAAGAATATATTGTTATTGTGCTCTGTGGCTTCCGCTGGTCAAACACCACCACCCAGCCATTCGCTCAATTTGGGATTGTCAATCAAAACCTTTCTCGTGTGAAATACAAGACATTTCAGAGCTACTGATTTCATCAGTCATAGCAGACAAGGTATGCCCAGGACAAAGCCTTCAGTTCAACACCCTTGACTTACAAGAGAACTTGCACAGTAATACAACATTTCCAGCTGAGCTTTAGTGCCTACAGCGGAATGGAATGGCTCCATTGTGAGCCTGATGTGCCTTCACACTGCAGGAAGATTTGGCTCACTGACACCAGGTCATGAGGCTCAGGCTCATACTCATATTTGAATATCTGCCCTGAGGATTACACTGCCTACCAAGGAGTAACTAACACATCCAGGCAGTCCTGCCCTCCCTAGGGGCAGAGGTTCCTCTGGTCTCCAGCACTTTGTTCCTGGAGCTGCCTAATCCTGTCCACACTTCCAATTTCTACCAGCACGGACTTTTTTTTTCAATAGTCATTTTATAGAAGCTTTTCTCGGTCTTATTCTCACTTGAGGATGAAAGAGACCTGGTAAAACAAGGCTGTCCTTGAGAAAATACCACAGAACTCCTCCCTGCCCCAAATCCCAATCTAGTATCTCAAGTATCTCCTTTTTCTCTCGCAACCCAGAGTGCAACACCGATCCATGAGGCTGATAGGACCAGTGTTCTTCTTCCTCTTGACGTCTGCCTCCCTGGCCAAAACTCTTCTACCAAAAACAACATGGACACAGATTCTGGACTTCCTTTTTTACCTACCCACCTGCTCCCACCTCTCCCTGGCACTGCAATGATTTCCCATCTGACCATGTTAACATCTGTAGTCCAGTGGGCTGAATAAAAAGAAATCATTTTGTGACCAGCAGCTTCCAGTATGTGCGTCACCACCCAAAACAAAGACCTGGGTAAAAGCTCCTTAGTATTTTATTATTATTATTATTTCCTTAGTATTTATTTCCTTAGTATTATTTTGTGTGTCTGATTTCTCTAACAGAGGAACGAGAAGTTCATGAAGCTGAGAGAACAAGTCATCGAAGAATGTAAAAATAGACTTCAGTGAGCCTGCAGTAGGATTTAGATCTGAGAAACTTCTACGGCTTAAGATCTACCTTCCACTAATGGAAAACAAGACTTTGATTATAAATAAACAGGTCTGTGCCACAGACACACCTGATTTCATCACCAGTTTCTCATCAGACCATGGAATAACCCACAGCACCTGAACTTGACTGTTCATGTCAAGCAGAAGAGTCTAGCGAGTTAAAAATACAGATAACTGTGCAAATAGTAAATATCCTAAGCAGTAACCTGAATTCAGGCAGCTTTAGGGTTAGTCTAAAAGATGAGTAACTACTTCCCTCAGCCCATTTTTGGATCCAAGCAGAGCTGGCAGAAGAGGAATAAATAAATAAATAAATAAATACTCCCATCTCTGGAAGCCAAGGGCAAAGAAACAATGTGGGGAACAAAATGAAAGTTACCTTGCGAATGGCAAGTTTCAGCTTGCTTCTAACTGCAGTAATAAGAAAGCAAAGTGATTCACTCTGGCAAAGTTTTCCAGCTTGAGGAGCTTGAAATAATGTGACCGCCCACCATAACCACTGCCTGGGAGTGAGCTCGGGGCGGGGGGTGGCCGGGGGCAGCTGGAGAGAACCGAGGCAATACGGGGAAGGTGGAAATGCAAAGTTTATTTTCAGCAGAGACAAATGGCAGCCTGCTGGAGGGGATGGAAGAGGGGTAGTGGCACCAGTATTCCAGCCTGGAAAAGATAGAATTGAGTAACCACGATAGGTCTTGAGAAAGAAAAACTGCTCTGCTCTCTCACAGCAGCTGGGAGATGGATGTTCAGTGCCACAGCACTGGGGCTTGGAGGAGTTGCCAGGTCACCGTACAAAGTCTTCGTGCAGCATTGAGAGAAGGGATATTTTAAAGCTAGGCAAGAAGGGTCTAGTGACTTACCTGTGGCAGGCTAGTCACAGAGTGGAATAAAAACCCAAACCAAAACCAATATTGATTTACTGCCTGAGAGTGGTTAATATTTATCTAGATGTTCAAACTGAATATCACATTGCAGCTTATAAAAGGTGGCCAATCACAGAAAGGTTTTTCAACTGAACTGTTAACAGTTTTCAAGCACAGACATGCTGATACAACTTAAAAGGAAAGTTATAAGCCAGCAGGTCTCATTATTGTCACTTAAATAAAACCTCCAAGACAGTTAATTACATGTATGTACTTCTAACTTTGTCAAAATGTATGTAATAGGCAATAAATTAATTTTTTTTAATCTATATTTAGGTCAGCAAGCTAACTTTTTTTTAATTTTATTATTTCCAAATTGCTTATCATCAAAATTATACTTTACCCCCAGGCACTTCTCTCATTTCTTTCCATTCTGTAATTCAATGACCACAAAATTACATGAGCTTATCTACAGAAATATGAATTTTAGGTTGTAACCATTTCACCTTCCTTGGGCATTTCTCTTTGTGGACCTTCTGTGTTTGATAACATGATTGCCACAGTTCATTTGCCTTTCTAAAGAGTAACTTACGGTGTGTTTAGTGGTTTCAAATCTTTTCAGTATGTAGACCCCTAAAAAGGTATCAATGGCTCTTTTGACTGTTCCATAAAAATTTGAAGCCTGTTGAAAGTAAGTGGCTTTCTTTTATCTACTACTACTCAGTGGTAGCACCTCAGATGTTCATGGACCACAAACTCAAAGCCTCTGTAACCTGCACAGACTTCCTCCACCTGCTCTGCAAATGAGTCTGATTTTAACATCTCTTGTACCAGTGAACAACAGTAGAGCTGTGGGCGATGTGTGAACAGCATGTATATACTGCACAAATGAAACGTATAGGCTATGTGAAATATCAGCTAATAAAAGCCATACGTGGGCTCCTCTGTAAGGGAAGTACAAAGAAATGGCACAGTCTGTGGCTGCATCCAAAACTCAGATGTATAGTGCCTTCCTTCCAGTACACCTACAGGAAGAACTGGCCATGTTTGGGCTTAATGGTTCAACAAGAACCATTTTACAGCTTAGGTGTACAAAACTTGACTGCAGCATGGTAGGACAAGCTCATCGAAGTGAGCCCTCCTCCTCCCACAGCCTGCCCTAAGCCTCCAGCCCTGAGCAAGGCTTTTCCCCCAGGTTTGCTCATGCCTAAGGAAGCGGGAGCTCAGAACAAGCCCCACCCACAGATATTGGGTGAGCAGCCTCAATTATTAAAAAAAAAAAATAGAAAAAAAACCTTGTATTTCAAAAGATCCTGGTCACTAGCATGGAAGAGTTTCTTCTTTGATGATACTCTACTTTGTTTTTATAAGTTTAGGCTGCTCTCCACTGGTACAGCTGCTACCAGAGTCCTGCCAGAGGAGCCACAATTTCTTAATAGCCTCCACCAACGAGCTGTCGTGTTAACAAAACAGAAGATGAGGAAAGGTGGTTGTAGAGCAGGCAGATGTAACCTGAGGGTAAGGAGGCAGCTGCTCCTAGAGCCTTCTCTAGCATGGCCTCAGAGGAAACCTGGAACTGGCATACCCAGGAGCAGGTGGGATGCGACCCTCCCTTCTGAAACCACCAAGTTTCTGTCCACCTACGGAGACATCTAAAGACCTGACTGAGCTTCTGCTGTGCACTAAGGCCAGCCAAGGCACAAAAACAAACCCAGGGGATTTCAAGTGTCCCATTCATTTCTGAAGAGGGGAGCTGACAGAAACACATTGACAAGCCAAACCATCAGCTATTCAGAGCCCTCAACAAACCCAGTTAATGAAGTCTTGCATCATCACTGCAGTTAAACACAAGTATTCATCTCCCCCTTAACAGGGGAGGCAGTTGAAGTCTTGGGGGTATTTAGGGCCAGGGAGTGAGTCACTGGCAGAGCCAAAGATATATTTTAAGAGCTTGTAAGCTCCAAGACCACCCCCTTTTCATTTAAATTATTAGACTGAAAAAATGGTGCCTTCTCAGTGTGAATTAAAGAGAAAATTGAGAAAATTCTTCCATTATCAGTAAGAACACGATAACCTTTTCCACAATGCACTACCAACCATCTAAGCATTATGACTAATTTGCAGTACACCAAATATCACTAATTTGGGGAGACTACTGAGGTAGGAAAGATGAGAATCATAGAATCATTAAGGATGGAAACAACTTTCAAGATCATCAACCGTCTACTGAGTATTATTGTGCCCACTAAACCATGCCCTGCAGTGCCACAGCTAGATGGTTTTTTAACCCCTCCAGGGATGGTGATTCCACCCCCTCCCTGGGCAGCCTGTTCCAAGGCCTCACCACTCTCTCAGCAAAAAACCTGTTCCTAATATCCAACCTAAACCTCCCCTGGGGCAACTTCAGCCCCTTTCCTCTCATCCTATCACCAGTTACCTGGGAGAAGAGAGACCAAACACCACCTTCAGGCAGCTGTAGAGAGCAATAAGGTCTCCTCTCAGCCTCCTCTTCTCCCTTCTCTTCTCAGAAGGGTCTCATGTTCACGGCTGGCACACAAGGCAAGGGAGGTTCCATAAAGTGCTCTGCTCTCCTCCCAGTCCTTACCTCAGCTGCATCCCACCCTGCAGACAATAGAACCTAAGGGCTCTGACCAAGATTAGCAGCCCTGCTGCACTGGGAGCCTTCCAAACTCCAGGGAAACAGCTCCTACCCAGTAAGTGTGACAAGAGGATGCCACAGGTTGATGAAAAAGAGAACTGTAGAAATAAGTTGCCCATGAAATCAGCCTCTCTGAGGCCCGTTACTAAACTTAAAACAAGAATAACCCATTTCCAAATACAATATCCACACACAATTTCATTCCAATCTGTCAAATTCATGTCATAATTGGGATTCAGAATAATCTAATTTGCATACAATTATCTACAGACAAAGAAGTAGGCGTCTGCATGGGCGTCTGAAGGCTGTGAATCCTCAAAGAGAGCGTTGCCCAAATTAACCTGCCTCAACTTGTACCAACGCTTTTTCCAAAGCGTATCCGTGGGCCGGTTTGCTGGGTGTAGCAAAACCAGAGAGCACGAGTCAGAGATTGGAGAGGTGGCGCTGAGTATCGCTTTGATACCGCGCTAATCTCGGGGTTATTTTCAGGATCGCCGTCTACCTTCGCGCTCTGGGAGCGTCTCGCCGTGCTAGAAACCCCAACAAAGGTGTTTGGGAGCAGCAGCCTGAGAAGGTGCCTCCTCTGAGTGGTTCTGAGCAGCTCTGCTCCTTTTCCACAGCTCAAGAGCCAGCAGGTAATGCAGGATCAACAGTATCCCAGAGACAAATTCCTACAGGACATCCTGCTTTTCTCAGTGATGTCCAATGACAGGACAAGGGGCAACAGGTGCAAGCTGGAACATGGGAGGGTCCATGGAAACATAAGGAGAAACTTCTTCACGCTGTGAGTGTGACAGCCAGTGGAACAGGCTGCCCAGGGAGCGTGTGCTGGAGTTTCCTGCTCTGAAAACATTCAAAACCCACCTGGATCTGTTCCTGTGACCCTGCTCTGGCAGGGGGGTTGGACTCAATGATCTCCAGAGGTCCCTTCCAACCCCTACCATTCTGTGATTCTTACCAGAGATGAGCTTTCCAGAATCAAATAAATCAGCTTGGTGGAAAAATAAGTCCGCTATATTGCATTGGAGGAAATGGTTTAATGTATGTGTTGAGTGACAGCGCTGCAGATAAACTCTGCCCTCTTTATGCTTTTTTGCCTGGGGGGGGCAGAGAAGAAAAGAAAAGAAAAAAAAACCACACTACATAAGAAAGTTTTACAAAGCAGTCATCACATATATTAGCAAGCCATGACTTAAGTTCATAGTTTTACTTTAATAAATATACACTTATGGATCTACCATAAATAAATATTACAGATAAATGTAAATTCTAACAGTTATTCATGTTTCCACATTTAGAACTCACAGCTAACCAGCATCTTTCTCATCAGCTGAATTTCATCGATGGCTGTGACCCGCTGTATTTTCTTCACTGAAAATGTGCAAATGTCATCAGTTCTAGACTGGCTAATTCAAAACTAACCTGGGGTGCAATTCTGTTGCCAGCTGCACCTCTCTCAAAATCTGTATTGCAGTCAGGATACTTATTTACCACGTTAATATCAGGAACCCGAAAGCAGAGTATGGCCCGAGCTACAGGATAACACATAAGACCAACTAGATTCAAACGGAATAAACAATAAAATAGCATTCCATGGTCAAAAAGCATCTTCGACTACTTTTATTCATTAGGGTGTTGCATGCACCCTTTCTGTTAATGTTTAAATAGCACTTTGATGCTGGACATTTGCTGTCCTCCAATCCACACATTTTGCTCATTCTTCATTTTTTAGCTCATAAACAATTTGGAAATATACTGCTGTTAACAAGCAAGACTAAGCTAATACATATGTATAAGAACATAAAACCAGCTATACTGTGTCAGGAACCAATATCCAACTAGCTCACTATCGTAACTCCAGAACTAGTAGCAGATGTTTTTGGGAAAGGCTACAGAAGAGAGAGTATTTTTAGTGTGAATCTCCACATGGTATTTCTTCCCAGCTTCCAGCACCACATTAAATATTTATCTGACTGATGTGATATTACATATTTCCATGTTCCAGATCTCCCAGTGCTAGGGTATAAAAAGGACCTTCTAGTAAAACATAAACCCTTCAGGCTGTTCTGAATTAGCCCATCTGCTGTAATTCACATCACCAAATCCTGAGTTTTTCAACTCATTTTCTTTTGTCCATCAAAGCAAACTGATTAAGAGTCTGGATTACTGTCCATAAAACACTGGGAATACTGTAGAGAAAAAGATCCTCAAGGCACAGTCCCAGTTACTGTATTATTTATACATGTAAACCTCACAGCTAACACTGCACGTCTTGTACCATCAGTCCAGGGACCTTTTGCTCCCAGACCCAGGAGATTAAATCTTTGGTTGTTTTTTATAGTCAGCCCTTTAGCAGAGTTTGTGTTTATGTCTCAGAGGGCTAAAGTTTAGCCTGTGGAGATAAGGCTGCATCTCATTCAAGACAATAATGTCAAATCTCATTGAGGAAAACAAATAATAAATACAAACAAACCAAACAAAAAACTCAAACCAAACAAAAAAAACTCAAACCAAACAAAAAAAAAGCTCAAACCAACCAAAAAAAAAAGCTCAAACCAAACAAAAAAAAGCTCAAACCAACCAAAAGCTCAAACCAACCAACCAAACAAAAAAATCAAACCAAACAAAAAAGTAAATAACATTTAAAAAAAAATAAAAAACCAAGCAAGCCCAACCACACAAACATGAACACCCAGCACAACAAAAAACCCAGCCAACCAAAACCAACAAACCAAAACCCAAACTGGCCCAGTTTATAACCATGTGTCTGCTTGGGACAGCACATTTCTAGGAACACACTCACTTCCTGCAGATCACGGGCAGTAAAAGAGCTACAGAAAAGTGGGATTACAGTTCAAACTTTTCCAAGCCCCTTGGTTCTCTCTGCAGGAGTGACACTGTTGGCTAACACCCGGCAGCAAGGCACGAGCACACAAAGTGATGACAGGCTCACTGCCACCAGATGCTGTGACAAATGTTCCGTGTTACCAGAACAGCTGCCTCGGAGCAGGGATCAGCTCCCAGGGTGAGGGGGACACCCTGTGCTCCCTCCTTCACCCTCCGGGCTCCAGCTGGCTGCTGAACTCCTCTTCCTCCCCTCAGCCATCACCTCTTCATGGAGCCCAAGTCTCTCTAGCTGCTGCTGTTGCCTCCTCTGGTTTTATCTGAAGGCCTTTGTGAGGGGTGATGAAGCTGTGTGCTGTTGCCTGCCTACCCAGAGCCACTCTTCTGCTTCATGTCACCTCCCCTCGACAGGTTTCCCCCAGGACCCCATGATGCTCCCACAGCAGAGTGGGGTTAAGGGATGTCTCTGGATCACTGAGGAAGCTCAGACATAGTCCTGGTGGGGCTGGAGCTGCTCCTGGCCTCTGTCCATCTGCTTTCCTGAGACATTTCATAGCAGGCAAAGAAGCAAAGAAGCCCAAGAGCTTAAAATCTAGTGAACCTAACATAATTTCAAGGAATCTATCTTATGCTAAGTCTCCTTGTCAAATCTGTTATCTTGTAACACTTTTCTTTGCATTTTTATCATGATACTTCTTCCTATTCCTCTATGAAAAAGTTTGACATCAATGAGCTCTTTAAATGCTGGAGATTTGCTACAGGCTTTACCTTTTCACTATCACCTGGCTGGTTTTTAACATAAAATACCAGTTTTGCTGTGATTGGATAGGATTGTGAGGAACTGCCTTCCTATTCCTTGGAAAAGGATACTGAAAGTATCTCACTAGCTAAAGAAATGAAAACACAGATCGAAGTTCCTGCCTCCTGAGCTGACTCTGTCTAAACTTTTGTAATTTTACGCACCCATTTCAAAGCCTCTGGTAGACCCTTGCCAAATACAAGTGATGTTGTGTATAGAGAAGTTCTAAAACCAGACTTAAACTTAACCTCTTGACTCGAATTGCAAATTCTGTCTGTGGGGATTTGTTTCTAAAGGAGGGTACCGCGTGTATGCCTGAAACAGATGGTTGGGTTGTTTCTCTAGCTGGCTGGGTTTTCTTTCTGTTTCTCAGGTACCATTGGCTTCTCTGCTGCCCATTTTCCACCTCAGCAAAACGCCTTTCTTAGAAAGGCTTTCACCTTTTGCAAGTTTTTAATATCAGGAAAAGATTTCCATCATACTTTTAATAGCCCATCTCACCTTGAGACCTTCTAAACCATTGTTTTACACCCTCTGTTTTCTACGGGAAGACTTCATGGCTCCCCTGTCACCATTATTTGTCAGCATTACCGCACAGTTTGCTGTAAATTGCACTCTGATGAATTTCTAAGATGAGCAATGCAAGAGCCACAGAAATATCCCTTCATCCCTAGATTTTCTGCGCTCCTCCTTTTTATCATCCTTTACTTATTTGTCCTGGAAAGTCATGTTTTGCCTCCTGTTTTTGCCACAGACCTCCAGAAAGGTCCAAGACACCAGGTGCCCATTTCACAGTCACCCAACAGAGAGGTTCTGCTGGCACATGACCCAGTGCATGGCAAGGTCCGTGGGGGTGAAGAGAGAATCTTTCACTCTTTTTCCAGCAGAAGGGCAGGATTCCCAATTCAAATTCCCTTTGAACTGGGCAGGATTATGTCTGTATGATACTCCCCGTGTACTTAAACCAGTAGCAACAGCTAACACTGGAAGGAATCTGTAGCAGACTAACAAGCCCCAGTACTACTCGTTTAGAGGCAGCAATAGCTTCAGTGGGTGCTTTGTCAACCAGGTAACCAAGCCTGGGACCAAGCACCCAGCTGCTGACAGGAGGGTTGACAAAGCTCCTTTCTGACCCCAGCTCCCCTCTGCCCAGAGGGGGTTCTCCAAGAACAGGAGACTGCATGGTGTAGGAAGGTATTGGCTAAGGACCTCACCTAGGGAGGGTTTGGGGTTGCCTGTATTCTCAGCTGCATCTTTTTTGCTAAACACAGAATACCTGGAGATCACTGACCAAAAATATTCTCAGGAACTCCTTAAAAAATAACCCCCCATCTTCCTGTCAATGCTTTGAAGGTTTAAAGAAACCTGACTGAAGCAGAGCAGGATAGCAGTCTCCATGACCATGAGGCTACGGTCTAGTGGATAAAGAGATGTAAGGATGAAGGTTGGATTTGATGATCCTGGAGGTCCTTTCCAACCATAATGATTCTAGGATTCATTCAGGATAAAAATAAGAAGTTACTACTTTCTTTTTAGCCATGAACTAGCCAAAAAGAGAAAATCTGTTACCTTGGGCAGGTGTTGCACCAGTGAGAAATTTAATGATGTAGGTAGTGGTGAGGAAGGCTGTAGGAAGGAGATGAGGATTATGGCTTTGCAGAGATGTTCTGGGAAAGGCAAAAAAGGCAGGAAAAAAAAAAAAAAACAAAAAACCAACCAACCAACCAACAACAACAACAAAAAAACCCCAGAACAACCAAAAAAATCACAACACAGAAGTAAACAAGATAAATGCTCTTAACTTAGCACGGATAGAAGGCACCAAAAGTCCATATTGACCAGAGGGCTGGGAGGAAGAATACTAAGGCTGTGAAAAGAAACTGTTGCTTCATTCCTAATGTCTTCCAGAGAACATAATTTTAGATATTATTTCCTTAAATAAAAACTAATAAATATACACAGCTTGTATTACTTGCATAAAAACTAAGAACATGAACATTGACTGTGCACTCTATGGGCTGCTAAATAAATTAGGCAGACCTCCTACTCCCCCACTGGGAAATAAAAAACAATATTCCATGTAGCAGTAAAAGCATCAGCAGCGAGTACAATCTGGAACAAAATCCTTGATTGATTTACCTAAGTTTAGATAGGTATGCAGCCAGACTGAGAGCACAGAAACATTAGTGCAAATCTGGACACCTCCACTAGAGCTGACAGATTTCTTTGTTTCACTTCTATAATAACTTAGTGGTTAATGACTGTTGGGTTTGTTTGGGTTTTTTTCCCCTCCCCATAAAGCAGCAGTACAGAGAAATGAATCTCACAGGCTTTTCTTCAAGATGAGGAGCCCTTGGGTAAAAGCCACACTTCAAAAAACTTGCATTATTCTTGGAGTAATTCTTGGCACTATTCTTCTTCCATGCCCAGATACTGCAGCTGCCTGACCCTGCCTTCCGTCCTTCCTTGTCAACTGGTGAAATGTCCTCGCCATCCACCCCACCCCCCTACACATCACTGCCAGATGACATATTTACCTTTGTCATGTAAAAAACCAAACCAAACCAAACCCAAACAGTAATGCAGACAAACATTTCCACTTCCAAGATTTGATTTATTCACTTAGCTCAACTGAGCAGTAATTTGATGTCTTATGGTTTAAGCTTTTATTTCTTTCCCTGAACTTGAACTCATTTCGACTCCAATTCAAAGTGTCTGTATTTCCTTCTCTAATATCTTTTTTTTTTTTTCCTAATGTTTAATTACCATGAAGAACCATAAAGGCTTTTCTACAGTGTCTTGGGACAGTCCACTGAGTGTATATACTCCATGAGAGATAACTGTATAGTGATAAAAATCCTATAGAGTGATAAATTTTTAAACAGCAAGTCCAATATTATAATGAGTAAGGAAAGTATTTTGTATTTCCTAATTATTTGTGACTAATCTGCTTGAAAATTCTCCAAAGACACTAAGATATGCCATTAGAAATTAAATGTTCTCTGTGCACTGCTTGAACTTTTCCAACCCTCAAAGTCACTTCACCAGCACTTGCAGATTAGGATGAAAATGCTGCATTAAGGAGGCATGGATTTCCCACTGGTCCAGATTACAAGAGTCTGCTCCCAGGACATAGTTCCTGGGATGAAATCAATCAAAGACACAGTATGCATAAATCTGGTTTGTTACATCTGGATTTTTTTTTTTCTACCTATCTGCATAACCTCACACTTTTGTAGTGAGCTGCCCAGCTCTCAGGAAATGCTTGCTCAGAGAGACTTGCTCTGAAGGACAAGATCTTCAGATGCAGTTGTCAGCTTGCTACAGTTCACAAAGTCTGAGTAGGTGCGTCCAGAGAGCACATTTTCTTGAAATAAATGAATACCAGTAGTTAATGTGCTGCATAATCACTCCCAAGCTTTGCCTTCACCGCAAAGAACTCATAATTTCCAACCAAGTTATCACTGCTGTTACAAAATACTAATTGCAGATCACAGAATCATTAAGGTTGGAAATGACCTTCAAAATCTTCAAGTCCAACCGTCTACTAAACATTACCATGACCACTAAGCCATGCCCTGCAGTGCCACATCTGGATGTTTATTGAACCCCTCCAGGG
>JANIJG010025554.1:27738-46534 GCA_024611175.1 Megaceryle torquata
GTGTGGGCTGCCCTGGGTGACCCTGCTCTGGCAGGGGGGTTGGACTCGATGATCTCCAGAGGTCCCTTCCAACCCCAACCATTCTGTGATTCTGTAGTTCTAGGAAATGTTTGCATACTGAAAACCTGACCATGTTTTACATCAGTTGATCTAACAATACATAATACCTGCCCTTACAAGCCTTCCTTCTTTTACAAGCTTAACTATCAGAGCTACAACACAATTACTATTAAAAAAAAGAAAAAAAAAGTACATCACACAGGCACCAGACAATAAATACCAAGCTCCATCAGGGAAAGATGTCAGGGACAAGGGAATGGGAAATGCCAGCTGAAGAGCTGCCTACTGATACTTTACTCCTACCTTGTTCAGGGAAACAAGGTGATGTATGTTTTGAAACATTTGACCAACACACTCAATTACCCAGAGAAAGTCATGCAATTGACCCCAGCTGTTAGACAGTGTCTACCATATTACCTTGAGATATACTATGAAACTTAGCCAACCTCTTAAGACGACCCAGTCCCTTTCCAGAAGTACTGACAGCCTTGGAGATTTGCTAACGGAAGCTTTCACAGTCTTCTCATTATATTTTGTACAATCGTAACGGTTGGAAACGACCTGCAACATCATCAAGTCCAACAGTCTACTAAACATTACCATGACCACTGAGCCATGCCCTGCAGTGCCACATCTGGATGTTTATTGAACCCCCCAGGGATGGTGATTCCACCCCCTCCCTGGGCAGCCTGTTCCAAGACCTCACCACTCTCTCAGGAAAGAAATTGTTTCCAGTACCCAACCTAAACTTCCCCTGGGGCAACTTCAGCCCATTTCTTCTCATCCTATCACAAGTTACCTGGAAGAAGAGACCAACACCCACCTCACTACAGCCTCACTTCAGGCAGCTGTAGAGAGCAATAAGGTCTCCTCTTAGCCCCCTCTTCTGCTGCTCTGCCATGTCACGAAGCCCAGACTGGATATGAATTTATCTGCATGTTGCCCATCTTCTCTTCTGCACCGGTAGTGCTCATTTTCATACCCTCTGTACTCATCTTCAAGTTTCCAACCACCTATGCTTTGACCTGTGATACACACTGAAAAAAAATGTATTTTATATAACACACAATGGAAAAAGTCATTGGTTCAGAGTTTCTTTGACAGTCACCACCTCTCTTGAAATGGAAAGCTAAAGATTCTCTCCAGGGCACTGCCAGAAAGACCACGTCGTGCACAGGGTGACAGCTGGAATTCCTGAAGCAGTTCTATTTTGAAAACCTGTCTGATAGGAACTGGCACAGGCTGCTGCTGCTGCCTATCTTAGACACAAAACCCAAGAAAATGTAAAATAATGTTTCAGGAAGGCAGAACTTCAAAAAGCCCTCTCTTTTGATGATTCTTTGCTTCCAAACACTGAAGACAGGTGTTATTTTATTTGATTTGCTTTACTTACTTTTGCTGTTATGAAATATTTCTGTTAGGATCACCAGGTAAGGTCCCAACTGTGTCATGGGCCCTACAAATACATGTGACCCTTTGCACACAGGTGACTCTTTAAGACAGAGGAGATTTGAGGAGACTGACTGGGTATTTAAACCAAATAAGCATTACTCTTTTCTCATATAAATTATAAAGTTATTTCATTTGTCCTACTTTGTTGCTCACAGAATGGTAGGGGTTGGAAGGGTCCTCTGAAGATCATCAAGTCCAACCCCCCTGCCAGAGCAGGACAAAACTAGAGCAGATCAGGCAGAAATGCATCCAGACAGGTCTTGAAAGTCTCCAGAGAAGGAGACTCCACAACCTCTCTGGGCAGCCTGTTCCAGTGCTCATTGTTTCCATACAAAGATACATATTTTGGGGAAAGGGTTCTTATCTTGGTGACGAGCTGGGGGAGGGATCTTTGCCTATAGAAGCAATTATGAAACAAATGTCTTGCAGATACATGTGTGTATATATACACACATCTCTGAACTAAAAGAAAAGGCATGTGGGTGGAAAATGAAAGTAGCACTGGTAAAGTGGAGGTTATGGGTCAAGGCAGGAAAAGATAAAAGAGAGGAGCAGAACACTGATGGGTGTTCAAGGTGAAGACAAGAAGCTTAAACTTTGTATGCTGGAATCAGACACACACATCAGGAAGGACCATGGCCAGAGTTACAGGAAACACACTGGAGAAGCTCTGCACCGTGAGGACTGTGCAAGGGCTCCATTAAGTCAATAGAGGCTTCAAGGTAAAGTTCAATGGCATAGTTGTTGCTGGTCTTATAGTCCTCATGCTGAAACTATTCATCCAGTTTCCCACATTTCTATTCCTTGTTGCTACTTTTTGCTTTGCATTGGCTCTGGAACTTCTTGAACTCCACCATCAGAATATCCAACTCGTACAAAGGCAGAAAACCGATCACAGAATCACAGAACTATTAAGATTGGAGAAGACCTTCAAGATCATCAAGTCCAACTGTCTACTAAACATTATCATGACCACTAAACCATGTCCTGCAGTGCCACATCTAGATGGTTTTTGAACCCCTCCAGGGATAGTTACTCCATCCCCTCCCTGGGCAGCCTGTTCCGAGGCTTCACCGCTCTTCCAATATAGAAGGCTTTTTGATCCAGCAACAAGAAGTGAAGAGCTTTCTAACAGGCTGAACCTAGATGAACCAGGTGGCAGAACAGGGCAAGGGAGGAGAAGGAAACAAGGGGGGAGCAGGCAGGAGAAAAACTTGACCATTTTTGGGCTGAACAGATGTAAGGCTAACTTAGCAATCATACGTAACTCCACCTAGAAGGGAGGAAGGTTACAGGAATGAAGACAGGATGCTCAGGGAAGGATTTTGGAAACTTGGGCACAAAAAAGAGGAAGAAAATGAAAAATATTAATTAATTAATATGCAAATTAATTAATGTATGCTTGGTGTAAGCCTTCAAGAGGGACAGAAGACTTCAAGCTCCCTCCTAGCTTCTCTACTCCCTTCACAAAGTTGACAGCAGTGACACCACCAACAGCAGCTCAGTTTTGACTCTCACATTTCAGTAGTAGTAAGAGGTTAAGAAAAGAAGCCAGAGGGAGAAGTTGTGGTAATTGATAAAAAGATTATTAGTACAATCCATGATTAGCATAGGGAAGAGAAGGATGATCATGAGGAACTGGTCCTTCTGACTGCTTTTACTCTGACTGTAACCTCAGCACCTCTGCTGGAAACCAGAGCAGGACTGGGTCATTAAACCACACCAGACAGTATTCCAATAACATGTCCATGGGTTGTAGCATAAAAACACAGCTGTGACTGTTCTCTTTGTTTTGTCTTTTAAATATGAACCTTGTATATATGGACTGGAGGTATTCCTACATCTGTAGATAATCGGGAGCAACAGAGGCCCTCACAGGGAGGTTGGACTCAATGATCTTCAGAGGTCCCTTCCAACCCCTACCACTCTGTGATTCTGAGGTGTGCATCTGAATATTTGTTTACTACTTATCCTGAAACCTAAAACCACTACATCAAAATTCTTCCCTCTTTCACAGATGATCATTCAGAGCAGGCTGTAAAGAACCTGAAGCTCATCAACCAGCCACAACCTGCAACATCACCTTCCTGGCATTTTGTCTGTTATTGCCAGACATCACTAAGTATGGAATACTGCATGGCCCTTGGATTTAGACAGAAGCCACCGGCCACCCAGCATAGCTTTGGGCTGCAGACTGTCCCTTGCAGCAGCCCAAGTTCCAAAACCAGTTTCCCTTAAGCTATATCCTCCATACAGCAACTGGTACACCAGTTACAGAGCAGTGCAGTAGAGTTGAAATGAATTACAATCTAGAGACAATATGAGTTATGTGAAAATAAATGTTCTGGCTGACAGTGCTGTTTACCTCCAAACTAATCAGAAATCTTTAAATTTGAGTACTTTCAATAATCCTTGCAAGGTATTGAGATCATCAGGTCAGCTGAACTGCCAGCTTCAGGGTCTCTGCTGAGGAACTCCAGATTATCTCACGCAGCGAGGCGGGGAGTGAGTTATGGCACCCTCTGCTTTCCATTTTCAGCTGACATAAACCAATTTTACGACTCCAAGGCGATGCAAAAACAGAATGACACAAGCAGAGGGAATTCAAATACTAAATATTTTTGAGTAATCACTGAGCCTGTAGTCCTGACTGCAGACAGGTTTTATGGTTTGTCTATCTCAGAGAGGTCCGATTTCCCACGAGGGCTGCCCTGCTACACCTTATCAGCCACAAATTCTTCTTGTCTGCTTACTGGAGAGCTTTCAGGGGTTGTTTCTATGTTGTTTTGTTTTTCAGACACAGAGAACATCTTGGTTTGCCTTTGACTACAGCTCATTTTCTCTTGTACAACGTCAGACAACGCTCACCACCTTTCTCAAAGGATGAAAGGTCAGACTCTGCTAACCCAAACTGTCACCGAAGAGTCAATCCCAGATGCTGCCCGGTGCCAAACTCATGTTGCTGAGGAACGTGTGCCTCGTGAGTCGGCGAGGAGGATGCACTTCAGAGAGAAACACCCTTGACTGCAAGACATGGATCAGAAAAGCCCACTGTCCCTGGATCAGATTGCATCACTTCAGCCTAGAGAAACACCCGATAGCTCGGTGAGAATCCTACTTGTGTTTTGGGGCCCTGTTTAAGCAGGTTTGTAAGGTTTGGATTTTTTTTATTATCATTATTTGGACCAAGCTTGAACCTCAGCGTGTCAGGCTGTGTGACAAAGTGAGAAAATAAGGCACAAAAGTAGTGGGTGGTGGTGAGGAGGAATTAAAGTGAGGGTTCAGTGGACTGAGCAATCTCCTTTCTTGGACTTAAATCCCTTTTTGTTATATCAACTTGTCTGATATAATTGCATGAAAAATAACAAAGGCCGTGAGAAAGCAAGAGCTCAGCAGGGTACAAGCAGGTCTCACAAAGTGATCACGGCATCTATTAAATCTCTGGGTATCAAGTCCGTGTTCCTCCCCACGTACCTCAAAGAGGGGAAGAGAGTACGAAGTGGGGTCTATGGTATACGTGGCATCTACAACAGATCTCCCTGATCAAAAACATCAGTAAAACCAGCAATTCAAAAGCTATGAAGATGAATGGAAGCTTTCTAGCATATTGGTTCAAACTGCTGTGGCTAAAGGATAACTTTGGAAAAAAGGGTAATTTTTTTCCTGCTGCTTAAAAAAATTTGCTTCATTCAAAACCAAGTCTTTCAGTAATACATTCAGCTGACTTAAAAATCATGCCTTGTGTCTTTTTCTGACAGAAAAATGACAAGCCAGCTTTTCTCAGGAGGCAATTTCAAGAATCTATTGATAATTGGCCTGGTACTCAGGAGCTAAGTCCTGTGAAAGAGCGAGTAACAGAAATGGGAGCTTTACACGTGGTGATTTGGAGCTATGTCCTGCATAAACTTCTCACCCTTCATCACCTGGGGGCTTTATATTCCTGCTGTGAAGACACTGGAGGAGCAGTGCTACTGGAAACTGCTCATGGTTCTTGAGAGCAGGGTCCTGTCCCCGTAGGCTGGTACTCCTGAGACACACACCAGCGTAGCATGGCAGGGGTTGGCCTCAATTTGCACCTTGGTTTTCTGCTGTCACACTGAAGGTATTTTACTCTCAATATTTATCAGCTCACTCTACACATTCACCGCTAATTTTGGCATCTACTTCTGACCAAGCAGAAATTGTTTTCCAACAGGAAAGGAAGAAGTCAATACTTGCTTTCCAGGACAGTTTGGTTTTGTGGATGTCTTTGCTTCTCCTTCCCTGACTTCCAGACTGAGGAGTAAAGAAGTGCTAGCAGGTAATAACACTACAGTTAAGCACACAAACTCTTCTGAACCCTTCCTTACATGGATGGTACTTTGAGAAATTACCTGCTACTACCGAGGTGTTAGCACCTGCTGCCACCAAGGACATGGGCTCATTGCGCTCTCCAAGGAGAACATTGAAATCATAACAAGGATATCTTTGGGTTGGCTTCTTTCTGATTGCACTCTACACTGCCTAAGCATTTCTACAGCTCCCCTTGCTGCTAAAAGCAATGCATCACCATCACAGAGCTATGAGCACCATCGCTCACATGAAGGAGACATTTAAACTCCTAAAGGCTCCACGGAGCAAAGCCCTCAGCATGCAGATGCCCGTGGGAGAGATGGTGCCTTTTCCAAGCTGCCGTTCTCAAATGCCCATTCAATCTTTGTTCTGTAAAGGTGACAGAGCTAAGAAAACACAGCTGTGCCATCACAAAAACCGGGGAAACGTGGGCAGAGTGGAGATTGTATCACCACACAGTGGTCTTGTCACAGGATTCCTGCTGCACTGAATGCTTGTTGACTCCCTAGATATTCAGGGCCTAGTCCCAAGCCTTACTCACAGTGCACAGCTGCAACACGAGCCATTCAGTTCTGAAATTTTTTATCAATATTTAACTACAGCATTTAAGTGCTTTTCTTCTCAATAACTGAGCTGAGCAGATACCAGTATCCCATTTCATAGTAAGTACATGGAGCAGAGGAAGGTGAAGGCCAAATCTCCTGAGAACATGCTCATTTTTAGATTCCTGACTGAAGATTCTGAGCATCTCACACATCAGTGAATTCTGCACTTGGTAGAGCATCTGCGTGTCCACGATACACATCCCAGTGACTACAGTCACTGTACAGACTATAGTCTATACAGACTATAGTCAGTACAGACTATAGTTTTTCTGTGAGTACCCAAACATCTCTGTAACATGGCTTTAAATCTGGACATTCAGAAAGTTTGGGTTTGAGACAATTGCCTGGGATTATACAATTGCAGTTGCACAACGACAATTACACAACATATTCAGAAATATTAAAGCCAGATCTTCCAGCTCAGCTCTTCCCATTGCAGAAATAGATTAACCATAATGATTTGGCAGACTCCTGCTTCAAACCGGGCAACGTGTTGTAGCTGTGCTACCAGCATTGGTCAGCTGGGCATCAGGTTTGCTCCCACCTGTTTCATGGTCACCCCGGTTGACATAAAAAGGAGAGAGACATCAAATTCCTCTCATAAGAGCTGATAAAACACACCATTCAAATGTGGTGTTCTCCTCCCTTTGGATGGAGAAAAGTAAGAAGTGCCTTTAGATAACAGCTTTCCTAATTAGATCCTATACTCACAGCAGATTTGCATCAGCCCCTGTATCTAGAGCTGCTCATCATAAAAGCAAAGAACCTGCGAGTCCGGGATGAGGGAGGTGGGGTTGTTCAGCCGGGAGAAGAGAAGGTTCCAGGAAGCCTTCCAGTATCTGAAGATGGCTCACAAGAAAGCTGGAGAGAGACTGTTTACAAGGGCATATAGTGACAGGACGAGGGGCAACAGTTTTAGATTTAGACTGGATGTTAGAAAGAAGTTCTTTACCGTGAGGGTGGTGAGGCACTGGAACAGGTTGCCCAGGGAGGTGGTGAAGTCTCCATCCCTGGAGACATCCAAGGTCAGGCTTGACAAGACTCTGAGCAACCTGAACTAGTTGAGGATGTCCCCAGTTACTGCAGGGGGGTTGGACTAGATGACCTTTAGCGGTCCCTTCCAAACCAAGGCATTCTATGCTTCTATAACCTTTGTTTAGTTTAAGTTGTTGAGCAATCTGCACTTCTTCATGGTTAATGGTGTCGCTCATTTCACCCAAGGGTTAAAAAAACCCCAAAACCCTCAGAAAATTGAGGAACATTAAATATACAGTTACAAGTATTTTTCTATTGTCTTAAATTAACAACCAAAAATATCTCTTGAATTTATTACAGCCATTGTCATTCTTTGCACTTTCCACAATGAAGGTCTTGCATGTTTTGTGCCATTAATTCAAGGCCTGATGAGCAACGCCCATGCTACTCATCAGTTTTTAGGACAAACTCGTAATTATTAAATACCAAAAGTCATCTGAGATAATTTTAAATGAAACAGAAACAGCTCTTTGTAGCATATTCTGGAAAGCAGGATGAAAGTCTGACCTCAGCAAGTTAAATTTACTTTTGCATCTTCTGAAGTACAAAAACAGATCTCCCAGAAGTGCTTTGCCATGAATAAAGGGCTTGCTTTTTTTTTTTTTTCTTCATGAGTTTTGTTCCCCTGAGATGAATATCTCATTTTAAAACTAAATACGAGTAAAGCCAACAAAACAAATCACTATTACAACACGACAGGAAAAGAAAACACGGTTCTATGCTATGAGGAACATGCAAGGTTGCTCTAGGAAAAAAAAAGCAGCTACCAACTTAAGGAAGATGAAACAGTTTTCTGAAGGTGAAAGAACATTTACAAAGAGTTGCAAAAGTCAGCACTAAGGTGCATCTAACCCAGAATCTCGTCCACTTAAGTAGCGGAGATCGGAGTGGAGGAACAGTGCAAGAAATGTTGTACTTCTGCCAATATTCTCCCTGTCTCCAGCCATTTCGAGTGACTTCTTGGGCTGGATGTGGCCCCTTTGGTATTAGTAGCCCTTAACAGATTTCCATGGACTTGTCCAGTCTCCTCCTGAGCCACGGAAGCTTTTAGCAGTCACAACAACCTTTAGGCAAAGAGTCTAACTACTCAATTACCCATTCTATGGAAATCCACTTCATTTTATTATTTATTGGTTTTAGCCTGGCTCCTGCTAGCTTCCTTTGATGTCCTGCAGGTTTTTTTTATGAAGAGACAGTGAACATAATCCCTCCTCATCATTTCCATACCACTCACAGCTTTGACCTTTATCATGTTCTCCTCTGCTCCCATCCCTTCCCTAGTTTCTATCTGCAAAACTAAAAAAATCCTTCCCTCTCCAGTGCCATGGGCTGGTACAACCTGGTGGCCCTTTACCACAGCAAAGCTTAGTCAGGCAGGTTCTCAAAGCATGGCTACACCGTGTCTGGCATGGCAGGTGTCACTTTTTCTTCAGCGACTGGCCCTTTAAAGGATAAGGGTTTATCAGTACTGCCTCCTCCTAATTGTATTATTCCATTAGCTCAAAGAACAGAGCTTTATCTTGCAGGCACCAGCAGCCTGAGCTTCATAAAGGATTAATGGACTTCGGTCCTGTGAGGAACAGGTTATGTCTGTCAGCTTGACATGCTCTTCCTTCACGAGCAAAGCCAATCATAATAAACCCCCTCTCCTTACAGCATCTTAAGTAATTGGTTTCCCATGGCTGTTTCTGGGTCTTGTTCAAATCCTAAACATTCCCAAATTCAGGACAGAGAAATTGCAAGGTCTTGTAGCATTCCTCATGGCCAAGCTCCTAGCACAGCATTCATCTGCATAAACGTAGGTACCCACCTGTAACCTAACCACTCAAAATTCCTCTCACAGTTGGGTTTGTAGAGGTCCACACAACAGAGTCAATAGTATCCCTGGAGCATTTCTTCTCTGAAACGAGCTCAGAGGAAACCACAAAGTACCCTTTTTTAGCTATTGACCACACAGGAGCAGACAACAAGAGCAGAAGAACTGGCAAGCAATAGAACAAGAGGAAATGGCCTGAAGTTGAACCAGGGGAGGTTCAGGCTGAAGATGAGGAAGAATTTCCTTCCTGAAAGGGTTGTCAGGCATTGGAACAGCCTGCCCAGGGAGGTGGTGGAGTCACCATCTTTGGAGGTGTTTAAGAGCCGGGTAGATGTTGTGCTTAGGGACATGGGTTAGTGGTTTTGATAGGGTTGGGAATAAGGTTGCACTTGATCTTGAAGGCCTCTTCCAGATGAAACCACTCTATGATTCTAAGAAGAGTGGCTCAGGCGTGCACATTCACACTCTAGACTTCTAAAGCTATGCGTCTTGTAACATCAAAAAGGGATTATATATGCTGTTAAAATAATGGAAATTTTATCCAGATAAAAGCAGTATTAATTCAAACACACACAAGTTTTGACAATTCCTATGTCCTAAGTTTCTAAGTTTGTTATTAAATGCAAACCTGCTTATGATTATAAATAAACTGCCTGCTCAGTAAAACAAAACCTAAATCATTAAATCAGAAAAGCTTTGGCTTTCAGTAGAGATTTAGAAAATAATTGAGTGCTATAAAACAACGGCAACTATTCTGCAGCTCATTTGGAAAGACACAAACAACGATAATTTTATTTAAGACAATCTAATTTCTTTTTGATCTTGTATTTAATATCTGTAAAGGACAAAGAACAAAGCTCCTCAGAGCTCTGTGGATGTTCTCCCTCAGCACCTCAACCAGAAGAAAAAAGAAGCAGAGTCCAGTGAACCAGAAGACCTCTAGTAATTGCCAAATGTCTCTGAGTTGTATGTTCTTATTGTTTATTACATTCTAGTTTTAAGGATCCCAAAATGTTGGGATGTTGATGTGTAGCTCGTTAGAAATCACCGTAAGGAAGGTTTTCCTCCTATTCAGCTTGAAATTTCTTTAAGTTCACCCAACCACCCCTTATTACAGCCTTTTTATGCCCTTAGACTGTCTCCCCACTTGCTTATATTCATCCTTCAATTATTTTTATATCAAAGCACATTGCTTAAAACCAGCACACACTCAAAGCCTCCATCTACGCTCCTACAGCTCTTCGATCAAGTTGCTTTGGGCTCAGGTGACAACCTCATGGCAACTGAAGTCACCGCAGCAGAGCCATGCTGTGCTCTGAGGGAGGAGACCTTCCCAGGCAAGGCTGCACCCCAGGGACAAAATCCTACCAACAGCTGAGCCAGGGAGAGCTTCTGCTCACATCAGTGTCATGCTACTGGTAGTTCCAGAAACGGGATGGGTTCGGGTACCACCACGGAGTCTTCATCCACAGCAAGAACCAACGTACTTGTTTTCTGTTTGGTTTGGGGGTTTTTTGCATGCTGTCAGAAGATACCAGAGGCCAGGCCGGACTCACTGTCACCTCCTCTAGCTGCTAGGGCAGCCACCATGGCTTCTTGCTGCAAATGGAAACATCCTGAGAAGTAAAGACACTCAAGAGTTGTCATCATCCACCAAGCCCCCAGCAGGTAGCCTACAGACCAGGGCCATTCATATTGCAGTATCTGGTAGACTTTTCTTACCAAATCTTTGTGATTTTTCTAATAATCTTTTTAGATTAAAGCCTGTAGGACAAAGTCTCTCATCTGCTTAGACATTTCCTTTTGGGAAAGTGTACGAAGTGGGCCTGGCAAATCTAAGGGTATTTGTTCTGCCATTCAGCTTCATTCTATTTTCCCTTCAGCTCCTCTCACATAGGTTTTCATTTTCTCATGCAATTTTATGCATGTTTATTTCATTATGTCTTCAGAGTATAATCACTGGCCTCAGCCTCATGAACTAGAGGCAATTACCCATAATTAAAGTCATTCCTCACCTGTAGGGTTCCATACGTGGCAGTGGAGAGGAGATTAGCATTAATTGGAACAGCCTGAAATGTAAACTATGCTGTCCCACCACATATTCTCAGACAGCTTTATATAACTCCAGCAATCCAGGCTCCTCCTGGGGGACTGTCCAGTATTAATCTGGAGGGAGGAAAGAGAGACCGTGTAACTAGAGAGGGGTAGCGCAAGGTAACTGGGAGCAGCGGCGCGAGAAAGCAGCCAATGCATTCAGTCAGCTCACACACAGACACCTACAAGGAGTCCTGAAATATTTCTTTGTTACAGCTCCCAACTAATATCAAACAAAGCATCCAGCTAGAACAGGCTGTTCTCTTGCCAGTTCCCTGCGCCACCCCAGCCTAAGACTTTGCTGGCTTCACGTGTGTGTGTGCGTTTTTTGTTTTAATAATCATATAAGAGGATTTGGGATATTTTTCCCCCCGGTGCTTTCACTTCAGCATCGTGAAAATCTCCTCTGCTTTGTAGTTTAACTCTGCCTAGGGTTTGTATTTTGCAGGCTTCGATTGAATGAGGGCACTAATCCAACATTAGGGTTACCCATGAAAATTTGTTTGAGACCTTTGCTGCATGTTATAAGGACAAAAAAAAAATTAAATAAAAGTCTCTACATCTCACAGAGATGGGGATTGACTTTATTAGGCCAAGGTTTATTCAAAATTAAAATATCGTGCTGTGTTAGCAAGCTAAATCAAATAGTGACCAAGACTGTGGTCCTAAAAGTTCATGCTCACAGGCGCCTTAATTCTTGATTTTCTGATGTTCCAGACTGATGGGTGTCTCATCTCCACGTGTGCCCAGAACTGCCTGAGCCTCAGCAAGGCTGACAGCTCAGCACTGCAGCCCACACAGGCTCCTCAATCTCAATTTCCCTCAGGGGCTCAGTCTGAAGGGTGTTTTCAGAGCACACAACCAATTAGGCACCCTACGAAGTGCACTAATAGCAGATGCTTCCTTTTAAAATAGAGCCAAAGGAAGCCAGCAACCTTCTCACCTAACCTTTTTACTTAATAGCCTGGTGGTTTAAACAAACACCCAGGAAAGAGAAAACCCAGGCTCAGTTCCCTACGCTGAGCCCAAGGTAACTCAAAGCAGCCTCTTAGGGGCACCTCACTAAAGGTTATTCTGGCAGCAAGTCCTCTCCACTCCTGCTACTGAAGCCACACAGCAGAGCATGAAGGAATTGAGGACCCCACCAGGCCAGGACAGAAAGCACAGTCCCATTTCTTGGCTCCCTGGGGCAAGCCTTGGCTTCTCATCCCAGATGCATCTCCACCTTTCTCCAGGTCCACAGCACCGCCCACCACGGCACATACCCAAAATTGCTTAGTCCCACAACACATCCTTGGGTTTTAGGGACGAGGTTTAGCGGTGGACTTGGTAGCATCAGCTTTACACTTGGACTCGTTTATCTTCAAGGTGTTCTCAATGTAAGTTATTCTACAGTTCTATGGTTTCTTCAGGGACTGTTTTAAGCGGAGCAGAAGACATCACCTGAGAGCCAGAGCACGAGTGCAGGTCTCCCCACATCTACACGAGTAGACCACCAAACTAGGATCCCTGCTTGGTTTTCCTTTTGTACTCATGTACCTCCAATTCTCCTCAGCACAGCACCCTGGCTGCCACAGGATGGGTATAAAGGATTTCCTGCTAAGTTTACTGCATCATGCTGAGGGCATTTGACTGGAAAGCACTTAGCACCCAAAGATAACATCTTTTAAAAACTACTTTCTGGCAAAGGCAAATGAACACATGTGGGTTTGCCCCTCCATCAGAACATGGACACCAGATTTTGTATCTCATTCATGCACAATCATGGTGAAAGAGTATAAAACCCAAGTAGAAATAAGTAAAGAAAAGGGCAACCCAGAGTCAAAACCTGTAACTAATAGTAGTTCTGACAATAATTGTTACCTAAAAAAAAAAAATGGATAATTAATTGGCAACTTCAGAACTTCTCAGCTGTATCTGAGCTTTACTCTAGTTGGATTTTGCTAATGGTTTGAAGAAACAGAGTTTCTTCAATTAAGTTTGAAAAATACACATCTTGACTGAACAGATTTTCTATTTAATTAAATTTCAGAAGTCCTAACCCTTGTTTTCTACTTCAGATCTCAAGGATTAACGTTCTACGAGCTCAGATATTATCAGGCAGCACTCAAGTCTTATTTCCTCTCCGTAGCAAAGCCAAAAGAAGTCTGCAAAATAGACAGGTGATGTTCTACCTGAGAGCTGAACGCTTAGGCCTCAACTTTACACACCAAAGGCTCGCAATGCCACCAGAGAGACCCGTTGCCCAACCACGCTCGATTCAGTCTCACACAAGCAGGGATCTTGTGGCGTAGTTGATTTTGTGTAGATCCTGGGAAATATCCCTTGCCATGCCAAGATAGAGAATGCTGAAAGCTAATTCAGCTAGTGTGCTGAGAAACGCAGATCAGTCTGTGAAATCAAGTGTTCTGGAATATAAACGGTTAAAGTTTTCTCACCCCAATGTTGTCCTGGGTATTCCAACCATGTTACTACATCCAAACACCCTAAAATTACTTCCTAATATTTGATATTGCCACAAAAATAGGAAAAAGAAAACAAACCCTAAGGTCATAAAGACAACAAAGAAAACTCAAAGAGCTTTCAGATAAGAACATTGAAACAATTAGGAGGCATTAAGAAGTGCAGCAGTAGCCTCCTAAGGACAGGAATTATTATATCTGTTTCCTACTGTCACATCTTCCTCCCTCCACGATGATTCCCTGTAGTCTGTTTCAAATGGTAAGACTGGTACAGGTTCCCTGGCTCTATTCCTAGTTTGTTCCTCTGCTTTGGAGCTTCTCCCATCACTCTCCTGCCTGCTGCTGACTCACACACAGCACTGCTATCCCATTTCAAGAAGTTTGGAAAGAAAGTTTGGTAAGAAAGTTTGGTATCTGCACCTGGAAGTCACATGCAGCATCCTCAGTTGAGGACCTCTTTATTTTCAACAATGCTTTAAAATCTCACACCATCAGATACTTCCCCCCCACCAGAACCCAAAAGAAAGAAGGCTTGGGATTGAGGAAGCAGCTGACAGGCATTCCAGGAGAGATGATATTAAGAAAACAATAAGTTATGGGGAATCAAACATGAAGTTTCTCATTTGTTACCCTGAGCTTACAAACTGCCCAGCTGAAGAGCTGCACTGTGGGGTTTTCTCCCACTGTAGACAAACCCAATGAATCATACCTCAAAAACACTGCAAGTATTTCTGTACTGCTAGCTCTGCATCCCTTTATTTCATACATTCCTAAACCCCCAAACTGCACCTTTCTCGAGCCCTTTGACTGTAACAGTAATGTGGCTGTGACCAGCTTCCCACCCACATCCTGTCTCTCCCGACTTCTCTCTGCCTCTTTGTCCTAGCAAGAGGATAATTAGTACCTTTCAGAAGCTCCCCAAGCCTCCTCGTCCTGGGAGAACGATGAATTGTCTCCACCCAGAAGAATTCTGGTGGAAAAGCAAACCAGACTGTTCTGCAGCTTGGGGTATTCTTGCTCAGAGAAGGCATTTGACTGGGATGCAAAACTTCCCCATTTTACCCTCCCACCCAAATTTGCTAAAAGGTTGCAGTTGTCTCAGTAGAAATGCAGCCCAGCAGGGTCATAGAATTGTTAAGGTTGGAAATGACCTGCAAGATCATCAAGTCCAACCGTCTACTAAACATTATCACAACCACTAAGCCATGCCCTGCAGTGCCACATCTGGATGTTTATTGAACCCCACCAGGGATGGTGATTCCACCCCCTCCCTGGGCAGCCTGTTCCAAGGCCTCACCACTCTCTCAGGAAATAAATTTTTCCCATTATCCAACCTAAACCTCCCCTGGTGCAACCTCAGCCCATTTCCTCTCACCCGATCACGAGTTACCTGGGAGAAGAGACCAACACCCACCTCACTGCAACCTCCCTTCAGGCAGCTGTAGAGAGCAACAAGGTCTCCTCTCAGCCTCCTCTGCTCCATATCAAACGACCCCAGCTCCCTCAGCTGCTCCTCATAAGACATTTTCTCCAGACCCTGCACCAGATTCATCCTTTTAATCCCATCCCCAAAACCATGGTAGTAGCTGGACCCTCTCTTCCCAGGTTCCAAGCGTGTCACAAGTGTCACTCCGTTTCTTTACCTCCTCTGCCCTCTGAGCTCTCCTGTTCCCTTTACTGGACTCCACAGTTCGCTCACCTTACTAAAGCTTCTGCCAAGTACTGACACAGTGGAGAGTGTTTCCTGTCCTAAAACATACTGTTAAGAAGAAGAGGTGGCTGCTGCTGTGAGAAACTGGCTCTGGGGCCAGCTGAATCCTTCCAGCCAGGAGCAAGGAACTGAGGGCAGGGAGGTGAGAGCCAGTGCTGAGTAAGGCACTGCCCAGTTCAGCTGCAGTAGCTACCTCTGCTGGAAGAATAGGCTCGTGCACCCAAAATACCTTCATGCTAACAAAGAAATAAATTTATTTCTTTTTTTCTTTTTTTATTATTAGATTATTTGATTATCCAATATTTGATTTATTTTTTTTTTCCTCAGTGGAATATATTGTGATTCTGCTCTCCTCACAGTCACTGGGGCTGGTAAGTCTCTACTAAGAGCAGAAATTCTGCTGTAAGGATACATTTTAAGGACAACAGCCCCATTTCCACACAGGTACAGTTAAACCAAGAGGGGTAATGGTGCTGCACAGCTAGCAGGGGAATCACCGTGTATGATGAGAGCAGCCTGCTGACAGTATGCCCCAAGCAGGTTCGATAGCTTTCTGCCACCTTCCCTAAGCTTTCCCAATCAGCCAACCATTCCATCCAGTAAAGACATCAAACAATCCCATTGTGTGAAGTGAAAACAGCAGAAGGATCTCTCCCTTCTGTACTCTGGAACTTCTCCTACAGTGATTTTAGAGCAGTTGTTATTGAACGTAACTGCTCCAAAAATCTCTGGAAGTCTTTGTGGCCTCCAGCACAGGAGGAAAACGAAGATGTCCTGTCACAGTTGCTTCCTCCATTGCTGCAGATGATGGCTTGAAAAGCAGCTGGCATTTATGTTGTCCATACTTTAACTAGCATGTTGCTAACTGAGGTTTCTCACGAGCGTTTTACAGATGCACAAATGAATAAAATAACCCCCAAAGGATTTCTAAGGACAACAAAAAGTTATTTCAAAATACTACTCTCTGGCACATGAGGCACTAACTGACAGCTTGCAGTGCTCTGTAGGAGTGACACCAAAACTCTAGTCTTGCACCGACAGGATGTGATGTGATTTTTAGTTTTATAATTGATGTTAAAACCGGCCATGGCCAGTGGCAAACTCCCGAAGAAAACTTGGGTTAATTATCCCAGAGCTCTCCTGGGTATAATAAAATCATATGCTAAGGAAGGCAAAGCCAAATTGCTTGTTACAGAAGCAGAGGTAGGAGTAGAAATTTCTGATGTGTGTTCATAAGCATGGGTTAAAAAATAACTGTTTTAAGGCACTATATGATTGCCATATACAAAAGACACTAGCTAGGCAACACAGCCTGAACGGGTATGGCAAGAGAGGAGAGCTTGACTCAGCGAGGTGTACACAGCAAGAACAGCCCCTCCAAAGAGACACAACCTTCCCTAGTCTGGAGCTCAGCCAACCAACCCCTGCGACAGGCATGGAAGAGCACGATGGCTCTTTCAGACACCATGGAAGGACACTGTGGAAGATGGAAAGACCAGAGTCTACATCAGCAGGAAGTGTGAATTAAACATCCCACAAAAATCCCTCCAAAATAAACTTCCTGAGGATCTACTTTTCCAGGGTTGGTGTTTTATTTTACAGCAGGATTTGTAAACCAAGAAAAAAAAAAAAAAGGAAAAAGCAAATGTGTGTATAAAGCAGCAGTTTTACCTGTCACATTTTCATCTTTGTCACTGCGTATGACCCACAAAACCTACAATTACCTGAGCCACTTTAGATCATACCCTACTAAGAACTTTATCTCATGCTTCTTGGCATTTTTATTCATACAAGTTTATGATCTTTTTTGCCTGTATTAGAATTTATCACGCCCTCCTTTGCCACCCGAAAATCCCCGGAGCCCCGGCACCTTCTGCCTGTCCTGCTGCCAATGCTTCCTCCCCTGCGAGCAGGGGCCACGCCAGAGCTCCCCTTCCCTATGAACCAGTTGGCAAAGCAAGGCTTGTCCAGACACGAAGCCCTTACGCTCACAGGAGTTGCACCAGGAAGGGAAGGAGCAGATATTCCAGCTCTGCCTGTCATGTCTGCATTTCAAAGGTTGTGCCTGGGTGTGGGAAAGAATAAAGAGGGTCTGTCAGTCCACATGCAAAACCCTACACTCTTTTGCCCCAACTGCAGGGCTGTTGCTCAGGACCTGGATACACGTCCCCGCTTGCCCCTTCCTGCTAAGATCAGTCTCACTTGGTGACACAAGCTCCATTCCTCTTCCATCCTGTCAAACGTGTGCATGTCTTTTAAACTACACATCCAAAAAACCCTTAAATATCCAGTGCTGTGTAAGAGGAAGGACACCCAAACCAGAAAGGCTACTGCCCTGAGGAGCAGCTACTGCGATTTCTTCATTACCTTACTCAAAAATTGATGATGGGTACTAAGCTGTGGGGTCTTCTCAATGGGTAGTTTTGAGTCTAGTAGTTACTTTCATACAGATGAAAGCCAAAAATGTGGCTACTTTTGTTCTCAGCAGGAATGTTAGATTTTCCCCAAAATCTCTTTCAGCAGCTGCAACGGGCACACCTCTGATTCACAGCCATGACTCAGGTTTTAAGCACCACATGCTTTGTGGATGTACATCTATTCCCTTCAATTTGTGGCTACGGTAAGGTTTAGATAGAGCATTACCAGTAGAGTGTAACATGCGGCAGCAGACACCCACTTGGGGAAGGGGGGGAGAAGTTCACCTGGAACCGTTGAGAGGAGGCTACAGGTGATTCACTTGGCTCATTTTCATGGCTTCAGACAGCAGTCAGGCAGAACATATTGTGCTAATCCAAAAAGGTAGTTCTGAAAGCCTCATTTCCCAGTCTTTCTGAGTCCCCAGATGGTGAGATGGCCCCTAAACTTCAATGTTCACATACTCATGCATTACCAGTAACTAGATTACTAGCTAGCGCTTAAGTCATCAGACATCAACAAACAGAGAGGATAAAGTTTGCGTACAGAATTCTGGCCACTGCTACTTTCCTTCCGCACAGAGAAGCAGATGGCTCACCAGCAGTGTACCAACTCACTGACTGGAAGCTGTACCCACACCCCCAGCCCAAGCTCACCCAGGAATACCTTCATAACTGAGTTACAGATCTTTTGTCCCCATTACTGTTTTTCAGTCTGCTGATGTCCCAGTTTGAGTGAGAGCAGCAGAAAGTCTGGTGGGCGCTTTCCCTCCCCAGCTCAGCTCTTCCCAGCCCCTGCCCTGGCTGCAGGCAGC
>JANIJG010025555.1:2957-39351 GCA_024611175.1 Megaceryle torquata
TTCATCATCCTTGTAGCCCTCCGTTGGACTCTCTTGAGCAGATCCCTGTCTCTCTTGAACTGGGGAGCCCAGAACTGAATGCAATACTCCAGGTGAGGTCTCACCAGTGCAAAGTAGAAGGGGAGCAGAATCTCCTTCGATCTGCTGGACACGCTGGACTTGTTCCAAGATATTTTTTATTTGTTCCATCATGCTATTACCCACTTACATTCAGGCTTGATGAGGCTCTAAGCAACCTGATCTAGTTGAGGATGTCCCTGCTTACTGAAGTGGGGTTGGACTAGATGACCTTTGGAGGTCCCTTCCAGCCTGCGCTATTCTACGATTCTATGATCTCACTTCACCACAGTCAGTGTTAAATGCTTTTATGTATCCAAGTCTTGCAATGAGGCAGTACTGTCAGCTGATAAGTACAAATCTGACCTTGTTATGAATTCCATTTTTTAATGGTAAAAGTCAGAGTAAGTGAAGGAGATAAAAATTCTCAGTTATTATCCTGCAAGGAAATCTGCTTTGATTGGATAAGGAAAAATTTCAGTCATGTCACAGGACTGCCATGACAAGCGATGTGGCTGGGAAGTGCAATCTGCAAAAGAAAAAAGGTCATAAACAAAAGTGTGATTAGTGAAATCTGTAGTATCCTAATATTTGAGCTTCAGCTGGTCATCACTAGCTCACATCACAAATGAAAATGACATACCACAGAACAGAAACAGAATGAGGAGTATATAGAGCAGTATAAGACAGGAATAGCATATAGGGGCAGGGAGGATTAAGGTTATGGTCTTCCTGCTTTTATTTCTGTAAGTCAGGCTGTTACTACAACAAAACTACACAAGTCAGCAAACAACAGTTAGAGAATATAAAGGAGAGCAGAAAACTATAGTACAAAAGAGAAGGAGGGCAGAGAGAGAGAGGGGAACCATCAGGTGTGTATGCCTGAGAGATGAGATGAGTCTGATCAGCTGAGGCATGATCAGCCAGCTGAGAAAGCCAGAAAAGCTGAAGTCAGAGAGAGAGAACTTGATTACTCTTTATGATTAAGTACTTGAATTATAAGCCTGTTCAGTGGGACAAAACAATGAACACTTCAATATATCTGGGCTCAGAATAACTTCTATGATCCCTGGACACTAAGTCGTATCACCCCCATTGTCAGGCAACTCCACTGGCTCCTCATTAATTTCAGAACCCAGTGCAAAATGAACTTCTTGATTATAAAACTCTCCATGGTCTTGCTCTGGTCTCTCTCTACTTCCTCTGCACATCTAGCATTGGCTTTCTCTTTTCCCTCCAGACAACACTGTTGGTGTGATTAAAAGCTCTTGTTTCTACTGTGCCACCACATCACTTACTTTCCTGGTTTGCCAGTGGCTGTATGAACACAGATTATTAATAGAACTCATGCTGTCAGAGCAGGAAAACAAACCACTACTAAGAAACTGTAATGTGTTGGATTTTGAGGAAAGAACAATTCATGCCTGAAGATGTGTTTTCAATCCCACAGCTGGATATGCAAGAGTTTAACAAATGTAAACGTTTGTGGCTGTGATCTGGCTGCTATTGTGCATGACACCCAGTGACATTGTAATTCACCCCTTGTCTCTAACCAGTGAAGAAAATCCAGCAGAAAGGAGTGGAAAAGTACTAATGCCTGAGAATTAGCTCAGGGTTAATTTAGTGCACCAGAAAACTGGAATCTCTAAAGTAGGCTTTGAAAAACGTTTAAGGATGAACAATATTTTAATTTCTGAAAGCCTGTCAGATCCATGCTACTTTCACTGCATATCTGTTGCTTCATTGTTACAATTCTTATTAGCTGTCATGTCTCGTTAAGCAGCAGCATTTCTGGTGCGCATATTTAAGCTGTTAGTTTGACTTTTGTACAAATATAGCAATTTACTTTTAAGAGCATTTTCTTGTTTATTTTTGATATGCAAAGTCTGCAAAAGATACAAACATAAATAGAGTATCTCAGAAATAAGAGGTCAATTTCCAAATACAAGCTGCCTTTAAAGGCACTTAAGCCTATTACACATTCTACTTAGAGTCACAAACAGGACTGAGTGAGAGAGGTTCCAAGTGAATTAAAATATATTAATGGGCTTAGCTTTTTGTATCTAATGTCACAAGGAGGCAGGTGCCTCTTTATAGTCTTTTTTAAATGCTCATATCAATCTTTGGGAATAAGTCACAAGAACATCCACACACAACCACTCAAGACCTATATCCAGTCCACAATTCCAGAGGCCCAACAGAATTTGGGATTGGAACAACAACAAAAACAAAAAAAACCAAAATCCAAACAAACAAACAAACACACACAAAAAAAAAACCCCACAAAAATACTCAAAATTACAGAATATGTGACAGTTAATTTTTTTCCCACTTCCTTACATTCACAAAAGTGCAGTTACTCTTACATTATCCCTATTATATATAGTAAAATTTATTTCCATTGTATATCTTCCCAAGATCACAGAAGAGTTGTCATCCAAAATAAAGAATAGATCAAAATTAACTTCTTTCTTCCACTCTCTGCCATTGGTTTCTTCATAAATATGTGGAGAGACACAAGTACAAGCTCATAGAAACATGAGTCCTAGAAAGGCAATATCCCAGCCAAAACTCTTTCTTCCATGAAAGAAATGACAAAACCAGATCTTAATTCTCCACCCACACAAATGAACCATAGCTGATGGTTTAAGTGCTAAGGTCACATGAGGAAATGGCTGTTTGTGTATCATAGAAAGCTGTCCCTTTCAGAGATGCTTGAAAAACAGACAGACCCAGCTGTTACACTGGTACAAACTCATGTTACACATGGTTTGGAAGGTAGATGCTGGATGCAGAAAGCACCTGTCATATGAGTTGGTCCTGAGGAAGTTCCTAACAAAATTTGAAATGGAAGAGCTAAGATATCATTACCCCTTATTCTCATTATGACATCCCTACCTGTGGACTGTGATAAATACAGCACTTCAATGGAATGTTCTCTCCGAGGACAGGGGTAGAAGTCAGATTTTTCCTGCGAAATACAGAGGTGTCCTAACAAAATCTGTTGACAGAATGAAGCAGAATTATTCTCAACACAGGATAGACTGTAGAGAAAGCACAAAAGCGTCACCTTAAAGCTAAAGTAAAAATGGGGTGAAATGTACAGAATAGTACAGAAATAGCACAGAATGCAACATCTCACACTGAGAGAATAAAATAATGCTGATTTCTGCAATGAGTTTGCTGAGAGTGGACTGGGATGACTGAATAAAATAAATTGGTGCTTGTTTTGATCTCATTATGTATATCATTCATCGATGCAGTGCCTGCAAAAAGGCAGTGAAAGCTTAAAATGCAGCCATCAAGCTGTTTCCAGGTAAACCTAGGAAATCTTAAATCTATTGTGCAGAAAGCTGGTAAGAGTTCAACAGAACACTGTGCAGAGCCATTAAGACAAAAGATGTATTCTGACTGGAATTGGTGCAAACACTAAGGAATGATTAAGGGACTGTATGGCCTTTCTTACTATGGCATGCTAGAAGACTGGGCTTGTCCAGCAGTATAAAATGTAGAACAAAAAGGAGATGACTGATTTGTCTTTGTGCATCAAGAAGAGAACATTAAATACTAACAATAAAGACAAGGCAGTGCTGAAACAAGGGCAAATGGAGACAAAATTCCTGTGCATACATATGTTATAAACCAGAACAGGTTTTTAATCTGCAAACTGATTAGGGGGTCAAAGACTAACACATTCAAAGACAGTGCTTGGGAAGTTTTCAGGAGGATTTTCCTGTCCCTAAAACAAAATTGCATCATGGACGATTCTGGTATATTACAGCATTACAGCCTTCATGATAAAACCCATGGGACTGTCTCTGATATCTTTACTTTTGTTGGTCAAAATATCTGCCTTGCTTCTGTTATAAATTTTGCTGCATTCCTATCTGATCAACCTAAAGAAGCCCCCATATACTCCTGCCCAGCCTCTTTGTGTCATGGGACCTTGGCAGAAAGAGGATGGTCAATAACTCATGATGTTACAATATAATCTATAAAACTACCTTATGTTTTCAAACCATAGGTGAAGAAGCAACATGCTACCAAAAATGAGCAAAGGTAACGGCATTTGTTCCTGTAAAATTACTAAATACAAACACGAGGCAAGTTCAAGTCACCATTGAATACAGACTTTGAAAGGAAGAAAGCAGAAGTTAGTCAGTGCACTTTGAAGAGAGGAAATAAGAAACTTTTTTTTCAGCTTGCGAGTCAGGGACACAGTAAAATGATAGAGCATATCAAATGAATGGGGTATGATCTTGAAAGGGAAATTTTCAGCCATTCCTGTGTTTTCTGAAGTAACAAGATTTTTTTTGTCTTTACACAGAAAAAGTTCAAAGTACACAATATGCAATTTATTAACTGAATTATAGATATGCATACATATTTACTTATATTTAAACTAAGAGAAAAATTTAAATATGGAAGTATAAAATAAAAAAAAAACAAGTAGAATTATATATGCCAGGCACTACTAGTATTTATGCACACTTAGTGCGTTTGCAGTTTTATAACAACATTTTTCCTTCTGTTCTCCTACACAGAAACATTAGTAACACATAATAAAATGTGTCCATTATTTATTATTGACAAACAAATTATGTACATGCTCCCCTAGAGTGAGAAAACCAGAGATAAACAATCTGCAAAGAAAGAGAAAACAGGAAAAACTAGTCAAACAAGAGAGCAATCCTTTAGTGATAAGAGAAACATACTGATACAAGATAAATGGCCACCTGGGAGATAGACATGATTTGGAGATAAATTAAATAGCTTCCCAAGAGAGATCAAGTGTTGGTACATATTTGCCAGTAGCCATTCAGAAGTGATAGGGAACTCTCAATGGCCATCCGTAAATGGCTCTAGCTAGCCTGTACTGCTTGATTTTATTAGCTGCACAATCTCATTTTTGTTTGATTGCTTTGTATCTGTATATGCATTAGGGGAGAGAACATTTGTTATTTTCTCAAGTCTACTGTTTCCTCCTCTTGACTGCTCTTCTCCATTTTCAAAGTTGGTACAAAGTTTCCTCCCCCTAAGATAGGGCTTTCTTGTGTTTTTATTTCCTCCACTGTTCACAGAGATTTCAAAAAAGCATCACCCTGAAAAAGGGGTGGAGGGGGGAAAGGAGTGTGATTTCACATTTCTCCTGAGACTATGAAGTAAAAGGCAAGTTCAGCGTGTGGTGATGACAAGGCCTTCCCCAATGCAATCCTGAATGATCCTGCCTTTTAACATTTGCACTGCAGAGTTTACACTTATTTCTAACCCCAAATAGTCTCATATTTGAAGATTCTGTGCTTGAGCATGGAAAGTGAGATTTGACATTTCATTGAAGATGCAATTTAAAAGTCACTTCATCTAACGTCAAGGAAGACCATCTAACATTGATGCATCTGTAAAGAAGTTTCACAATACCCCTCCATTTAATTAGGTCTGTAACATTGTAAATCCATTCTCCTTGTGTGTTCCCTCAGCGATTACAGTCTTAATTCCAAGACACATGTTAAACGCTTTGCAGTGTTGTCAATAACATCCCTGTTCTCACAGCAATAAGCCATAAAATCTACATTTGAATTTACTGGTTAGAGTTAATTCTGTTGAAGATGGAAGGAGGAAAGAAAAGAAGACCAGATGAATATTTTGAACAATATTTTTTCTTATTTTAGTTCACTAAAAGAGATGCAGGAGGAGTGATAAGTGGAGATATGTACAAATTGAATCAGGCTGTAAAGTTACAAATCTAAACAGCATGGATGACACATTTACATTTTTCAGAAATAAGTATTTGGCAAAAATATACTCAGGAGGGTTCTTTAAAATATGTCAGAGCTTTTCACTACACAAATAACTATAATTCTATGTATAGGACAGAAATGGTGAAAATTATAGTGTTTTTTCTCCATATCATTAAAACAGCTGTAAAAATTACTTTAAAAAAATCTGATTATGAAGCATCACATGGAGGCAAACTCAAAGGGCTGAGAATACAGCAGTTATAGTTGGAAATACAATTGATAACTTGATTTATAAGTATGCTTGCAGTATACTCACCGCCATGGTAGCTAAGGGCATGTGAGTACCAGATATTTGATAGTAAAAGCAATCTTAGGGAAACTGAGATGACAGTCAGTAAAGATGATACTTAAATAGTTTAAGTGCCCATTTACAAGCAGTTTGGGTATTCAGCCTAAGACCTGAATGTTGAGTGTTAGTGTTTTGAGGAACAAGGCTATCTATTTATCTCTCTTGTACAGTCTCCTTGGAAAATTACAGTCTTAATGGTTCTGGTTTGGTTTTTTGTTTGGTTTTTTTTTTTTGTTTGGTTGTTTGTGGGGTTTTGGGGTCTTTTTTTTTTTTTTTTTGGTTTATCTTCGTTGTTGTGGTTTTTGGTTTTGGTTTTGTTTGTTTGATTGTTTTGGGGTTTTTTGGTTGTTTGTTGTTGTGGGTTTTTGGGGTTTTTTTCTTAGGGCCTGATTCGTGTCTGAATCCAGCCTTCTGGGTTTTGTCTGAAGGGGCATGAGAAAACCCTGAGCCAGACCAGAAGGCAGATACAGAGAAAACTGAAGATGGCAGCTCCTACAGCTTGGCTGCCTTGCTGTGGGGTGCAATCCACCCCACCTCATCCCATCCCAGAAATCCTCAGTCATGCACAAAGAGGTTTCTTACATCCAGGTGCAGGTTCACAGGGCTGAAGAGAGCTCAGTCTCTCTTAAAAAGCAGACAATTTTTAATTAGAAGACAACCCCTAAGCACCCTGGTGTGACAGGGCCATTAATGTTTTCTAAGAGTCTGATGCAATTTCCACTGGCATAAAAGCCAATTATGAGTATGTTAAACTACATGTCAGATATAAATAAGCTTAATTATTGGCCCTAAATCAGTAATGAGCATGCTTATATTTTATTTGTGCCAAGCCATGGGTTTATTTTTTTAGGGTAATTTTAAACTTTCTTGGCTTGTGTTCAAAATACATTAAATAGTCAGTATAACTTCCTATTTTTGTTTCTGATTCTATTAATAAAAAGAGCAACAATAACATATTTATCTTCCAAGACAGCACAATAAATTCCAATGTGTTATATTGGTCTGTTATTTATCACTTACATGTCATTTTAATAGTCTTATCTTAAACATCAGCTGTTAAAGCTTATGTAAAGTTATTTCCATTCCAAGCAAGTTTATATAGTACTTAAAATTTCAGATTTCATTAAAGTACTGAAAATACTGATACTGTTTTTGACTGTATAACTACTTTAATCAGCCATACGCATCCACAGTCAAGCATATCCATCACTTCAGGGTGAAAAGGATATTTCTGCTGTCTGCAGACAGATCTTTTTACTTGAATATAGTATGTCTGATGTTTATTTAAATAAGAGAAAATATTCAGTAGGCTATCTTAATTCTTCACAGGAAGGATTTGTGTATTTTAAAGTTTTAGCTGGTTCTTCTTTCACATGAAACATCTGCTGTCTGCAAATTTCCCTTTTCAGTCTAGGTCACAGTGACTTCTATCCTCTCAACAATTGTTTTTCAAGCATTATGTTTCCTTCGTTGCTTTAATTTGCAATCATTGTCCCTAAAAACTCTCAGTGATGGTCATTTTCAAAGAAGGTTGTGATAAGGCTATTTGGAACAGATCATAATTTTAAACATAATCCATATATTCAATATATTAGTATGATATCCTCTTTCAAATTGTTTTCAGGAACTAAGGGACTGGATTAGAGTCAGAGAAGATACTGCAGAAAAACTGGAGAAGATCATGACTAGCATCATAAATACACCACTATTGCATGTAATATGAAGATTGTAGTTTTGGATAGCTTAGTAACACAAAAATGGGAATTCTGCACAATAGAAATAATTTTTTTATAATCCCTTTTCAGTTCACCTATCCACATCATGCTTAGTGTCTGTAGTCTCAAACAAAAGATCCTGTGTGACATAAATAGACATTTTGGGGGGATTAATTCAGCCTCTCTCTCACTTTTGCTGAGTTTTCTTCACAATTTTATGCAACACATTAGTTGAGATTATGCTATATTAAGTAACTCTCATTATAGAAAAGCCATGTCTAACTTGTGCTGTTTGCTGGGTCCTGAGGTTGTGGCAGATGAAGTGACAGACACTCTAGGGCTATCAAAGTTATCAAGATACTTGACTAGAAAAGACTTCTTATTTCACGGAATCTTCAAAACGTAATTACTTTTGTTTGCTGCTGTAATAGACTAAATGTGAAGCTTTGCACTGGACCAGAGACTTGGGCTTTCAGCTAAACATTTTCAGGTAAACAGTAAAGATAATTCTCTCACAACAGTAAAGAAAGCCATCGCTATTAAATAGGTATTGAATGATAAATGTGAAGACAGGAGGTCAGTTTTGTTCATTTTTGCATACTCCTTACAAAGCAAACTGCACTGGCAGAAGGCCACCACCAGCCTTTGGCGCTTTGTTATATTCTGCATAAATGCTGCTGCCTAGTACTTAAACTACAGAGGCAGCATAGACGTTAATCATCCTAAGAACTACCTGCATGTCATTAGGAAGTACTGTAGATTCAAAGCAGCCACACTAGTATTAGTCTGAAGAAATATTTTTAGAAGTGCCTTATTGAAGACCATAGGTTAGAGAAAGGTCTTAAAACATGAAGAAACAGGGTAGTTAAAGCATACAGAGTAATTTATATCATCTAGAATCAGTGAACAGCTAGAAAGAGTTCAATCCAACCAACCTAAGAAATATCCTTTCAAAGCTATTAATGCGGTTAAATTGATACCTCATGAACCAGCTTTGTTTTCTTCAGAGTGAAAAAAATATAGCTTTTTTTCACCAAGGTCTTCCAGTCTCAACATATACTGAAGCACTCCTTTGAAAACTGCACATGTCTACACTGCAGTCACTTGGCATACACAAGTGAAACATACCATCTGTACATTAGCAGTGAAGGGCACCATGAACCTGGCAGGCTGACAAACTTCTATCCACTGACAGCCTGATCTGAAGTTCATGTATCATATCTTCATTTGTATTATTGCTTATGCAAGGCAAATTAATGATTTGACCTAATTATACTGTAACTTCACCTTTGCTTGAAGTACAGATTTGCTCATTTTCTTCTCTAGGGCTGGTAAGAGAATCTTTGTGAGCCAAATATTTCTTCTGGGATGAGGAATTTCCTAGACTGTAATCTCCAAACAGGTAACATTTATTTTTCAAATCAGCTTTTAAAAAATCTGAAAAAAAAAAAATTAGCTTTCCCTTTTTTTAAAATTTATTTTATTTTTCCCACATGAAAGTCTGCCCATTATGCCCACTGGTTGAACAGGCAAATTACCTATTTTTTTAAGCTAACCTACTACATACTAGTACTATAGACTATAAACTACTATAAACTAACCTACTACAGCTAATGTCGATAATGGAGTCCTACAAAGGTGTATAGTCTGACGATTCTTGACCACATCATCTTGTAAGTTACACCTATACTGTATATTACAGAGCAGTAGTTTTCAGAGGTTATAAATGCTTCACTGGATCATATATCTCATGATGTTTAGGATCACTAAAAATCCTTCAAAAAGGTATGACTATTCTATATCCTGTTGGTTTTGTTTGGAGAAATTGCTCATCAGTATAAAGTTCCTTAATTAGCTTTTCTCTTTTTTACCTAAGGAACTACCTGAAGTTATGAGTCTTGCAAGTAGTATCTTTGGGAAGAGAAAAATAACATTGACTGTACCTTTTTTGATTTGTACCTGATTATAGATCCCTATTTGCTTGTAAAGAACCTGAAACAGTTACCTAATTATAAAAGGAATCCAATAGGATGATGGATTTTTATTCTTAAGTTTCAACTCCCTTTAAGCCAGCATTAAACTCAGAAATTCTCTCTCTTCTGAGAGTCATTCTACAGATCTTCACTAACCCTGAGGTATCTCTTGCAACTCATCTTGTCACAGCCCTCAGAGATGCACACATTCACATATGAAAACCTTCTCAAAAAGCATCTGAAGTATGTGCAAGTGCTTTTATTTTAACCAATGTCAGGTGCTGGCATTCAGGATGGAACAATTTCCATTTCATCTGCTTTTCTACATAACAACAAGCCTTTCAATTTCTTATCGCCATCCTTAAAGCAGTCTTCCATCCCGTTTCAGATAATCATGCCATAATCCAGAATTTCAATTGAGCAGTTCCTGATAGTTAAAGGTGTTAATGTAATTCCTTTTCAGTGATTATTATCACTACTAGTTTTAGTAACTAGGTTTATTTGACTACAGAAATGAGTGCAGACAGTGTCAAGATCCGATACTGCAAAGGCAGCAAATTATTATGCTTGTATATGGAAAATACTATAATGGGTAATGTTTGAGATTGGTCTTCCATCTGCTTGATGCACTCAGAATGATCAATGAGAAAATATGCAGGTCCTAATGAAAAGTATGATTGCTATGCTTTCTACACAACTTAACTTTCACCCCTGCTGGCTCTGGCACTCACAAAGATGAAATCTTTTCAAATTTCTTTCACTTCAGTGTCAGAAAAAACTAATTTATATTTTGAATCTCTGAAAAATTGTTCATTATGCAAATCCTATTTTGTGAAATAGGTATGAGTGACAGAAGTGAGTCAGGCTGAAAGGCAAAAAAGACTCTAAATTATGAAAGAAAAAAATACATAAGGGTGTAAATAAAAATATTCCAATTCAAGTGCTGCTGGAAAAGTGTTTAAAAGTCCACCTTCATGTTTTTGTTTCTCAACTTTGTGGCTAACTTGTCTGAAGATAAAGTATCATACAAAATCTTTTTCTACAAAACACAGCTATTTAATACACTTTCAGCTGTAGGGCGGTACTAAACTCTGCTGTCTGCAGTACCTCTGTGCTCAGCTTATGACTGTACTGCAGCATTGCTACTTTATAGCTTTTTTGGATCATCTCTTGTCAATCAATTTGTTCCAAATGCTAGTGTAAATTTGCTGATACATGGGCTGCCTTCCTTAATCAGATAAAACTCCTATTAACAAAAGAAGGCAGCATGGTTTATTTTATTGCTGGACTTCTACTGCATGGGTTCATATATCCTCAAGTATGGCAGCTATTGACCTTGGCACTCTGGATTGATTCATCCAGTTCAAGGATCACTTAGCTTCTCTAGTGAGTGATGGTTGCTTAGCTAACTGAAATCTTCTTCATTTCCCTTTGATTTAATAGTGTTTCTTATTTTATTGATTATCATAGCATTGAATTATAAATTTGGATCTTTGTTCAATTTCAGCATCTTTCAAATCCCCTTCTAGAACAGTTAATCAGGGAGAATCTCTAGCCCCTGGTCTGTTTCCTAACATGCTCATAAATGCAAGTATTAAAAAAAGGCATGCATAAACACATTAGGAGGAAGGACAAGTCACAAATAATATAAAGTTATTACATTCCTCACTAACTTTCATTCATTCCTTCACAGATAAGGAACCTTCTGCTTTCTGAGCACTTCTAGAAATTTTGAATAGCTAGAAATTTTGCTATACCAGAATTCAAACCCAAAATTTTAAATTTGATGTGAGGTAAATTTTATAAATTCTTTTCATAGATACAGTTATGAGAACAGATTCAGGAAATGGAAGCCAAATATAAGTTTGCAGTATACGTTCCATATTATTTTCACTGACTTGGTTAATCTGGGGTTTTTTCACATTATTTTTTGATGTTACAGGACTTAAAAATCATCTCCAGGGAAACATTCACAAAACTGAGAAATGATTTACAAATGCAGACAGCTATTTTCCTAAGACATAACAACCTAATTCCAGGCATAAACTCTAATAATGGGACAAGATCAGGAAAATTGGTAGGATAATAGAAAAATCTCATCCAGGTACTCAGTTACTTATCTGTCTGTACCAATGTTCTGGAATTACTATTAACCTCTTTCTAGCCTTCTGAATACAGCTCTTGGCTAGATTAAAAAAAGACACAAGATAAAACTAAAATGCAGCTATTATTTTTTCATAAGTAAACCTACATCACAGCTTTCAAGTGCTAGGTAGTCATACCTGAACTACCTGTAAGGGAACCTATATGTAAATGAAAGAGTTCAGGCACTCACTGCAGAATAGCTGCAGCAATAGGCAGCAACTTACAGGCTAATTTATTTAGTTTCTTGGCATGGACACTGAGCTGAATGCAGAATGGTATTTGGCACAGTGTATTCTGCAGCACTGTGACCTCCAAAAGTGCAGGGCACAGCACAATGTACAAATCGACTCAGACACCAAGCTTCAATCTATAACCACCAAGTGCTTTCCCAGTCCACCCAGTTCACCGTGACTTGACCATGACGAGTGAGGTCTGTCCCTTTGAATAGCCAGGATCACTGTGGCTCAGCACACTACGACCACTTACGAAAATGAGTGCAATTTTTTCTCCCTGGTCTGTCATTTCTGACCTGACACAGAATGCGTATTTTAACCTCTTGTATACCCTGAGTGATATTTAAGTTTCAAAGTTTACTTTGGCTGACCCACTCAGGCAAAGCAATGGCTGTGCTCTGCTAATCAAGCTTTTGGAAAGCTCACCTGTACCATATTTCAGTGCTTTGTAACACTTGCCTTTTGCTCCAGTGGGCTACCACTTTTTGGCTTTTTTTTTTTTTTCTGATAGACTCAGTCTACTGCTTCTCTCAAATCAGCCATTTTACAGATTTCTGTCCTTTATCGGTCATCCCATCCATCTGTCTTCCTCTAGTAATTTTCAGACTACAGTACTTGAGTAACATTTTCTAGCATATCATCGCTCCCTGGAGCCTCTTAGGCTACTTCATAAAACTGTCTTACTTATGTCTCACTCCAGTGCCTCCAGCTTCATGCCATGCATCAGTGGCCTCCAGCTCATTGCTCTACATCACTAGTTTTCTAGCCTATGATCATGGATATTGGCCCACATCTTAATTAGGGTAAAATTGAAACTAAACAAGAAATGTATCAAGTAAAAATGTAAATTAGGCTCAGCTAGTTGCAGGTGCTATCATTTTATCTTAATGAGCATTTGATGTAAAGAGGACTTTACAAACCATAAACAATTCTGCATCACAAATTCTTGAGGTTTTAGTAAGTTTTCAACAACAGCTTGATTTTGGAGTTAAAGAGAACAGACATCCTGTCATCCAAAACTGCTTTCCCAAGCCAGTAATATACTCTTGTTCTGGATCATAACTCAGTGTCATGCCAGTGTTTTTAAACACCCCCTATCCTGTTCACAATAAAATATGAAGAAGTCAAGTAAGAAGCACACAAGCATGCTTTCTTATTCTCTGGTGCTGAATGAAATTAGTATGGTATTGTTATGCAGAAGCACAACTAATAATTTTGTGGTACTGACTAACAAGAGAAAGGAAAGAAAGCTAAAAGGTCATTATAACACTAAAACATCTACAAGAAAAAAAATATTCATAACCTTGGAAAGTTAAGACACTCTATATATGTTAAGCCACGCCTCACTTCTTTTGGGTACTTAAGCTTCTGTCAATCCTTATGTATGTGTCTAATAGTCCTCAGATTTTAGGCAATTTTGACATCAGTGCTCTCTGCCTCAGCAAAATGCCAAATGTAAATTCTTTTTATTTACTTCCTAGCAGGTCTATAACACAGTATATTAGTTATTAGGTAGTTACATAATGATCTTTGTTTTATAGATGAGACAGTAATGGTATGGAGTGTGGGTCAAGTATTTCAGTCTATGTCAATCAAAGGTCTGGTAGCTGTCTTTCATTATTCTTACAATAGAAGTAATATCTGGAGTGGCTTCATTAATAAGCCAAGAATAAAATCCATGGAAGCGAGAAGAAACATCTCTAATGTTAACAAAATTAAATTTTTGGATATATTTCCAATGTTTAAAATATTTAGCTAACTTAAAGCAGGAACACTGAAAAGCTAAGAACTCGTATTTTAAGTCAGGTCCTATATACCGATATAACATCAGTGCCCAAGTTAATATAATAGTACTGCAGCTACCTGTCCCATTAGTGTGAACAGGTTAAAAATCAAATGAACACAAGTCCTGAGCTGCTCCCTTAATGGATCTGCAGTCTCCCTATCCCATCCCACTATCTGCATGTTGTACCCAAATGAACAGATGAGTTAATAAATGGGTCACAGGAAAAGAGTTTTGTGAGTCTTTGCCTGCTGCAGTGCAAGGGACCATGAGTCCTGTCTCCAGAGCCTGCAGTGCTACACAAGGGCAAGGTCAGTTCAGCTACATACAGCCATTAGAGTAGGATTTTGCAGTGTTGTCAGTCTTTGTAGAGCTAAGCTAGATAATGAGACTGAGAAATAGCCACATAATTTTAAGCCAAAGAAGGAGCAAATACTCTTTAAGATTCTTTGTTGTTACTGCATCAGGTTTGAAATGAAAGATGTCTGTGGTGCTAACTCACTTTATGAGCAGGGTACTCAAAATAAATTGGTCCTACCTAATGAGACCCCACACAGTTTGGGGGAAGGAGGTCAAGAGGAATAGAGTGATATGTAACAGACACTACTTTTTAAAGCTTGGGTCATTTTTCTAACATTAATTAGGATGAAAAAAAAATTTTTTTTTTCCACCTCAGCTTCTAGATCATGTCATTCTGGATAGGGCCATACAAGTCTGCTTTTTAAAAGCGTTAAGACTTCAGAAAAACTGTAGACAGTCCAGGCTTTAAACTTAAAGCAAAACAAAACAAAACAAACAAAAAAAAAAACCCAGAGGAAAAACAATGTTCTAAAGGCAGTTAAAATATCAAACATACACGTGATCTTTTCATCACCCTTTTAGACTCAGAAAAGCAGTGAAATGAGTGACAATAAAAATGTAAAAATTGAGAGGGTGGTGTATAGAAGCAAGCTAGTGTACTTAATTTTGTCATCTCAGTCAGATTACATAGACAGTTAAAAAAATTATAATCATCAGAGCAGAGATTAGTCTTCTCCAGCTGAAGTGTCTACTACAGGTAAACAAAAGACTTTGATAACTAAGCTGTTTAGTTTACATTTATTCCAAAACTTTCAGGGAGAACTAGATTTCCCTACCATACAGTGAATTATAGGAAAGAAAAATAAGGGTCTTTAGCACTGACTTTCAGATTGTTGTCTGCTATGGATCCTAATCAGGATCATGTCATCAACATCCTAAAGATGTACAAACTGACAGGCAGAAAACAGCTCACATAATACTTTTTTTAAAATACCAATGATTTTTGCCAACTTCTCAATTTTTGCTTTTTATTCTTAATTTTCTACCTCTTTGATCTTTGTTTAATTTTCTAACTTCCTTCTCAAATTTTCTTTTGTCCTATTAGACAAAAGAGATTATAGTTTAATGTGGGTTGGTTTTTTTTTTCCCCCCTCTTCTAGGGTGAACTAGCATCTGTCTGAATAGCAATCATAGAGAAAAATGTAATTTTAGAGTAAAAACAAAATCTTTGATGTAAGAAAAAACCACAAGACAAATGGAAATTACCACATTCTCTTTAAAAAAAATATGGTATTTTATATGTACTAAATTTCTAAAGAAGGAAGGAATGATAAATATCCTTGAAGTCACACAAAGTGTAGCATTGACTATGAGACCATCAGATTGGACATTATGTTTAGATGAAAGATTCAGCATATTCAATATCCTTTCGCTGATCCTGGCCAATAAAGACATGGAAGGAAACTAGATAGAGCACACAACCAGGGATACTTTCCAATATCCAGTCCTCTCACATTTCAGTAGCCTATGTTTCCTCAGCCGAACATCTCTCTTGCATTTTGAGAGTCTTAAATGCTTTAACTTCCATGAATTTGCTGGGTGCTGCAGTTGTGATTACTATTTTAGTAATACTTGTTTCTTCTTGAAATGTCTACATCACAGTAATGCAACAGCCCTGGTGATGTCACAGCAGGCAGAACATTGATGGTGGCCCATCACACAAGACAGTGACACAACAAGCCTCAGAGGGGCGCACACAGAGGGCTGTGCCAGAGTTTGGAGCATACACTGGATGAAATGGTGAATGTATGTATTCCTTCATATCATGCTGATAGGTAAAGGTTTGTTTGTATCTGTTCATGGGGACTAAGGCTGGGAGGGAGACACATATCGGGAAAGGTTTTTTTATTGGACACAAAATACTTTGTGTGGACATTTAATTCTCTTCTTTAGGATCTGCTTATTTTCTTATACAGTAAACTAACTTTAAAAACATGTCTTCAGAGACCTCCCAACGACCTTCTCTGTCAGCAGACTCACAAAGTGTGAAATTCTGCAGAACCACCTGGGTTTACAGTCAAAGTTGGAAAAAAGAAGTAAGGAAACAAGTTTCAGTAGGAAATAGGTGAAACCAACTATCAGTTTCACACTGATAGAGTAGAAGTTCTCTAGGGACAGAAAGATGATTTGTCCAAGCCTACTGTCTGATAGCTTACAGAAGAAGTTCAAAATTGCCAAGGAACATTTGTTTCCACTTCATTAAGATTGTGCTTACAAGGAAATTACCTATATAAAACTAGTAATGGTCAACAACATGAAAAGCTGTGCACAGCTCAAGAAAGTTAGCATTGACAGCATCGATAAAAAAAAATAAATCCTAACAGCATTGGCTTCATATGTTGTTCCCAGAGTCAGACTGAAAATAAGCCAGGAAGAGAAGCTCCTAATTATGGTTTTCCCCACAGTCATTATGCTTATGGCTTAAGCTATGTTAATCCTCTTGCTCTCTGACAAGACACAAGAATACTTTTTTAATGATAAGTGAACTGAATTGGTAGCATTTATATATTTAACCATTAAACTAAGAGCCTTTTAAATAATGAAACAGTGTTTATTCCAAAACTTAAGAACCCTTTTCTGGAATACATACCTGTTACTGTAGTTTGTAAATCCTTTCAACCATTATATCTTAGAATGTTTTAATTATAATCTAAATACCCACTTTCAAAGGTGAAACCTATGTTCACCCAATTTAATAGAGAAATATGAATATTTAGTGCTCAGTTCTTACAGCTCAATCAACAGAAATTACAGGTTTGTGTTATCATGTTAAGTATCTTATGAAACAACAGCATATTTATGAGTCCAGAATTTCCTTCCTGTCTTAAGAATCACACAGGCATTTGCCTCTTCTTCCTGCACCTGTTTACTCAGTAATAATTTATATAATAAATTAAAATAACAGATTTCAGGTGTCATGAGTTTGCTTATCCACTTTACAGATACAGTTTTTATTTCTGTATTTATAGTCTAATGGAGTTAAATCCAGCTGGCAGCTGGTCAGAAGTGGCATTCCTCAGGGCTCGGTATTGGGACCACTTCTGTTTAACATCTTTATCAATGATCTTGACAAGGAGATAGAATGCATCCTCAGTAAGTTTGCAGACAACACCAAGGTGGATGGGAGTGTTGATCTGTAGGGAGGCCCTTTAGAGGGACCTGGACAGGATGGATCCATGGACTGAGGCCAATCATACGGGCTTCAGCAAGTCCAAGTGCCAAGTCCTGCGCTTGGGCCACAACAACCCCATGCAACTATACAGGCTTGGGGAAGACTGGCTGGAAAGTTGCCAGGCAGAAAGGGATCTGGGGCTGTTGATCAATAAGCAGCTGAATATGAGCCAACAGAGTGCTCAGATGGCCAAGGTGGCCAACAGCCTTCTGGCTTGTATTAAAAATAGCATGGCCTCTGTACTCAGCATTGGTGAGGCCACACCTGGAGTGCTGTGTTCAGTTTTGGCCACCTTGATACAAGACAGACATGGAGATGCTGGAGCAGGTCCAGAGAAGAGCAACTAAGCTGGTGAAGGGCCTGAAGAACAAGTCCTGTGAGGAGCATCTGAGGGAAATAGTGTTGTTTAGTCTGAAGAAGAGGAGGATCGGGAGAAACTTTATTGCCTTCTACAACTATCTCAAAGGAGGTTGTAGAGAGACATAAACTCTGGTCTCTTCTCACAATTAAGTAGACATATAACAAGAGGGAATGTCCTCAAGCTATACTAGGGGAGGTTTAAACTGGACAGTAGGAAAAAGTTTTTCAGTGAAATGGTTGTCAGGCACTGGAACGGGCTGCCCATGGAGGTGGTTGAATCACCATCCCATATAAAGCCATATCAATGTGGTGCTTGGGGATATGGCTTCGTGGTGGACTTGGTAGAGTAGGGTTATTAATGGTTGGACTCGATCTTAAAGGCCTTTTCCAACCCAGATGATTCTATGATTCTTTCCACAGAAAATAAAACATGTCCCTAAGCTTCTCAAAAAAATAAAGTCTTTTGTATGTTCTTTTTTTTTTTTTTATAACCGCCAGCTTGTAGCAGGACCTTACACTTTTTGATAGCAAAAGTTAATATTTTATATTGCACTTACCCATAAAGTAGCATATATATGACTTTAAAAAGCAATGATTGCATAAGGAGTCATCTGTCTCAGGAGAGGGTAAGAGCAAGCTGGTAATTTTTTTCGTTTCCATATTACATAAGGAACAAGTTATCTTGGAAACAGTCAAAGTTCTTGTGAAAGACCTGTGAAACGTAGGCATTTCTTACCTCGGACTCTTTAGGCAATTCTAAAGCAAGTTTTGTTTATGCTGTTGCAGAGATGCAGCTGAAGTAGTCTCCACAACAGAAAAGGAAGTAAAAATAAAATACTGTTTGTTCTTACTAAGTACTGTTCACAGAGCCTGTCAGCAGCAGAAGATGCTTTTCTATTAAAAGTACTGAAATTAAATGACAGCTTAATTGTTCATTTAATGTTGGCCTTAAACACAATAACTAAGCTGCCATAGCATCCAGTTTTTTCTCACCAAATTAAGTTTGCAATTTTGCAAAGAGAAAAGAGTATGTATGTGGCTTGAGTTTTGTCTCAATTTGAAGGGTGACTTGAATGTGCATGAGATCAAGTCCTACTTACTTATATCTGATTAGCATGAAGGAATTAATCTGCCCTACCAAAAACTCTATTAGATCCATCCAAAAATAATTTTGTGGATTTTTCATTGCATATATATGAATTTTAAAAAATTATATTCCCATCCCTTTTTATTACTACATTAATTCATTTAGATTTAAAATAATAAAGAAGTCCTTTCAGAGGATCTAGATGATCTATTATAACATTCATAATATAAAAATTCAGAAGCACATTAAAGCAATAATTCCAAAAAGAATTCAACATGTATATTTCAGCTCCCTTCTCTTTTGCCTCTGAATGTCCTCTTGTCCTTCTTTCTCTGCACTCTGCTTCATGAGGCATTATCCTTTAACTAAGTATTTTCAGCCTTTCCAGAATCAAAATATAAAATTATTTTAAAGTGACCTTGATAATTTTATACTGATAAAACTTATTGTTATAAAGCATAATCTTTTTTTGTTCTTTTGGGAAGGATGGAAGACACGAAAATTAATAACATTTGGATAATTTATTTTTCATTCTATACTACCAGCTTTTAACTTTGGCAAAAAGATGAAGAGTTTCCAAGTGAGAAATAAATGGGATCTCAGAATATCCACACTCTCAAAATTGCTCCAGTTCTATCCATTTGAAAAGAAGCAAGACAGTCAAAGACTGAGCACTTTGACAAACAAGTAATTTTGTATTAGTTATTATGTAAGCATTCAGAATAGGGAGAACAAAAAGAGCAGGTTAATGTGCCAAGCAGTATCATTGAATACAGTAGCTCGTGTAATATATCCCTCCCTATCTTTCTATCACCATTTTAAAAAACAAGTAATTCCTTTGTGAAACAGGAAAAGAGACGTAATTCCAAAATCCCATTTAAAAAAATATGTATTATGTGCACTTTAAGTGGTAACATAGCCTTGTAGACTGTACATTGTAAGATCTTTTCATCCACTTATCCAGCAGTCATTTTGCATTTCATCTTTTCTGAGGAGATAGAAAAACAGTTATCACTTTTTTTTTTTATAAAAGCTAGAGAACCCTAGGTGAATTGCACATTTATACTATATGATTATCAATCCCATAATTTTCTGAAGATTGACCCTTCTGCAGCTCTCCTGTTCTATTCTCATTCCAGAAATGCAGACACATTGTGTCATGATTACTATCATATTCAAAGTATTTCAGTAAATCTTATTATTATAGTCCTTGTCTCCAAATACCAGGAAATGGAAATCAAGGATAAGAAAAAGTACCATTCTCTACTAGCAGTATTCAGAAACAAAACAAACAAGACCTGCTTCAAACATATTTTATTTCTAACAACCACATTAAAAAAAAACAAAACCACCAATACCCTCTCTTCATACAGATAGAGTTACATCATAAACCATCCCTGTAAAAACTATTTAATTTTCCAGTACAGGGAGGTAGGATTTGATCTCTTATTAAACATTTTATGGAAAAGTCTAAAACTGCTTTCAATTATTTATCTGAATTGAAATCTAGGCCTTGGAAACTGCTGGCATTACACACACACACACATAATATTATCAGCCCACTGAGTGCTATTAGGTCATAAAATGCTGCTGTAGCAACATCTCTGTTACAGCTGCTGGTGCTCATGCAACTTTTACTACAGTTATAAAGCCATTTATTACGTTTTCTTTATGATGCTAATGCATTGTGGTCTGTTATTTTATTGTTCCCACTGTGATAAAGACTCAAATGTATGATATTGCACAAAAAAATACAAACCTAATAACATACCCTGCTACATTAAAAATCTCTTAGATAAGCTTAAGAGGCTCATAAAAATATTAACAGGGGATACCAAAAGGGAAATATTTGGTGGGACATTTTCTTTCATTTATTTTATTGTTCCCCACAGAAAGTTTTTTAATTGTGCTTTGTCAAAATATACAAAGGATAATATGAATGTGACTTGTTTTCTTAATTATAATGTCATCGTGGAAGAACATAATTTGCAGTATGCTATGAGGAAAGATTACTAAATAATATCTAAATAATCATTGAAAAGGAGAAGAGTCATTAAAAATAATCATTCCCTTATACCCAGAGGTACATAGCAGTAGATAATTATAATTTGTTCAAGTTGTCTAAATTTACCTTCCCCCTTAACATAATTTTGTTTTAAGAAAATGCAGCTTCTTTTGAGGGACAATCAATTCACTTAATTAACTACTGCCTGGTGCTAAGGCTCATTTAGACTCACCCACCACCAGTACTATAATTCAAATCAAAATTCATTACTGTTCAATTAAGGTGAGATGTCCAGGTTGTGACTTGGATACTCCTCAGGATGTGGATAATATCTAGTTCTCTCTTCAACAGTGAGTGTGGAAGAGGAAGAACAACTTGGATATGTTTATAAGACTGCATAGGGAAGACAATACATTTTCAGAGGACTATGACAGTAAAGATTCCTGTATTTACAGGAAAGATTCCTTTTTTCCTAGGGCAATCACAGAGAACACTGAAACAACACTTTCCCAGAAATAACAAATTTTCTTCTTAAAGTATACATGTGAAATACCCCAAAAGAATATTGTAACATGAATTTATCAATCATAGATTTATAAAGTTGTTGCCAACAACTTTTCACAGAATATAAACATTGAAATAATATTTCTAGCTTTGAAATAAACATTATACTCATGATGTAAGGAAAATAGGGTGGGCTTTTTAAGCTGTGCAGTGCATCCCTCTGTCAAACATTTCTGGGAGTTTACAGAGGAGAGGTCAGAAATCATCATAAAGCTGATGAAGACAGTAAAGACACTGAATCATCTCCTAACACTTTTTGAGGGAACAAATTCCTAAAGAGCACCAAGTTCCATCCCCAAAGAGATTCACTAGCTGGTTCAGTGGCTACACTAGCTCAGCTCCACGAGGGCAGATAACTACTAGGTGATTTTTCTAGCTTCCCAGGATATTTTAGAAAATATTGTAGCAGAACTTGGCAAAGGCTGATCATTTCATTGTTGCAAAGACTTGAAATTCAGGTTGTGGCCTCACAGAATAACGTCCTAAGTGTCAGGGAGGTCTAATGCATTGCTGAGAAATACATTTACCAAGTGAAAAATCTTTTGTTTAAAATATTGCAGAACTCCCTCTCTTTTACTGCTATTTACTGTCAGCCTGCCTTTCCCCTTTTTTTCACTTCTCACGTGTGAATGCTTTCTCTTACTGACCCTATATGACCAAAGCGTCTTGCATCTCAGACACCTTCACAGGGTATCACAGGGTGTCAGAGGTTGGAAGGGACCTTGGAGATCTTAGAGACCAACCCCCCTGCCAAAGCAGGATCATATAATCTAGCACAGGTCACAAAGGAATGCATCCAGGTGGGTTTTGAAAATCTCCAGAGAAGGAGACTCCACAACCTCTCTGGGCAGCCTATTCCAGCGCTATGAGACCCTTACATTAAAGAGGTTCCTCCTCACGTTAAGGTGGAACCTCTCGTGCTCCAGCTCACATCCAATAGTCTTCCCAGACTATTGCCGCAATCAGTATGCCCATAAAACCCCTTTGCTCTGAAAAAACCAAACACAGTGGTCTGGGTCATTTTGAGGTAGGATAGAATAGGATATAAGACAATATCCCAGTAAAATCTGCAATATAGTATTCAAACTTATCACTAAATCAAAATGTCTGAGTAACAACTCCTTAGATCCCTTTACAATAGAGTGTGAACTATAGAAATACACTTAGCATATAAATTGGTATATTTCACCCAAAATATTTAAAGTATAAATTGAAACAATCATAAGGAACTTAGAGAACAGACGTTTTTCCTTCCTCCTCAGTCTTCTTTAGAGAATATAACTTATTCTGTAAATTATCTATGGGTTTGATTATGTTGCCAAGTTTGACAAAGATCTGGCTATTAGCTAGGTCCCTAACCAGCCTTGTGTCTTAAATAAAAACATCTCTCCTCAGTGAAATATACATCATGCAAACAGAGATTAAGTTTAAGCCCAGTTTTCACTTTCATTCAGAGCAGTGGCTTTGCTTCATGGAGAGTTGCAGTCTACATCACTCCACAGTTGATAGTATGTGGTGTTATCATCTGTTCTCATCAGAAGCACAGTGAAACAGAAGCACCCCAAGCTTCCACAGGGCAGTGTAACATCAGAGAGCAGCTACTGGCTTAGACAAAACTTTGACAGCTGGCTCATCACAATGGACTAAGATGATCTATGTTCTGAGCTGGAAATGCCATTGGCCTGGTTTAATTTTATACTAAACTTTTCTCATATGACACAGGAGTTAAGTTGTACTTCCTCAGCCCATTTTGAAACAAACATCTTCTCAGATAAAATATAATTAGTGTGAAAGCCTTCAGCCCTTTGTTAATTGGTTGGTTTTGATTTTTTTGTTATTCTCCTCACTCTCTTTGCATAAGTTGAACAGCAGTAGACAAACAATAATGGTTTTAAAATCTAGCCCTGAAAATGTGATATTGCACTCCTGATTTTGTCTGGGTAAGCTGACACAGAAAATCCAGTGATGGTCTACATAGCTTTCTCAACAGATGCACAGAGAAGCTCTGCACTGTTGTAAAATAATGAAGTTGCCAAAGAACCCTATCACTAAAAATGTTCCAGACATACACTGTGATGCCTTACACAAGAAGGCAAGAAGAGACGCAAAAAATATTAATGTGTTTGCTCTTGTACCACTACTTAAAGATTGGTTTGAAGATGCACAACATGAAATAAAGAGCTTTATAGCAGTGCGGTGGGCCAACTCTGGCTGAATGAAAGATGACCATAAAGCTGGACAGGGGAGAAAAAGGCTCATGAGCCATCAGAACAGGGAGAGATCATTCACCAATTACTGTCATGGGCAAAACAGACTCTACTTGGGGAAGTTAGTATAATTTATTACCGTTCAGAGTAGGCTTATAAGAAATAAATTCTTAAAACACCTTCACCCAACTCCTCCCCTTCTTCTCAGGCTTAGCTTTACTCCCAATATCTCTACCTCCTCCCCTGCCCCTGCAGGGCAGTGGGATGGGGAATGAGGGTTCTGGTGAGTTCACATTTTTCCTACTTCTCCTTCCTCCTCAGAGGGAGGACTCACATGTTTCTCCTGCTTTAACAGTGTCCTGCCCATGTGAGGGAGGGACTCTCCAACTTCTCCAGCATGAGTCCTTCCCACAGAGTGTAGTTCTTCATTAATTGCTCCAGTGGGGGTCCTTTCCACAGGATTTAGTCCTTCAGAAATAGACTGCTGCAGCATGTGTCCCTCACAGGGTTCTGCCAGAAAGCCTGCTCCAGCATGGGCTTCTCTCTCCCCCGATCAACAGGTCCTGCCAGGAGCCTGCTCCAGAATGGGGTTCTCCACAGGCTACAGGTGGATATCTGCTCCACCATTAATAATCATGGGCTGCAGGGGGATAGCCTGCCTCACCATGGTCTTCACTATGAGCTGCAAGGAAATCTCTGCTGTGGTGCCTGGAGGATCTCATCCCCCTCCTTCTCTGATCTGGGTGTCTGCAGGGTTGTTTCATATATTCTCACTCCTTTCTCCAGATTCAGCTGCACAGTGGGTTTGTGTTTTTTCCTTATTTTGAAATATTACAGAGATTGTACTGTCATCACTGATGGGCTTGGCCTTGATCAGCAGTGGGTCTGTCTTGGAGCCAGCTGGCACTGGCTCTGTCAGACACAGGGGAAGCTTCTAGCAGCTTCTCACAGAAGCCACCCCTCTAGCCTCCCCCACTACCAAAACCTTGCCATACAAACTCAATACAAGCAGGGAATGATACATGCATATTTCACATGTAAGAAAAATTATAACAATTAGAATTAAGTTAATAGCATAGCACCACATTTTACAATTTTACTCTTATCTCTTAAAGTCAGAGATATTTAGTTCTTTGTGGCTACGTTCCTTAGAAGAATGCAATTTGTGATCCACTATTAGACACTGGTTTTAGGTTAATGGTACTGCCAAGGGATCTTGAACCTAGAAGCAAGAATCCTGCACACCTAAGATATTGTTCTCAACATAGTGAATGAAGTATAATAAAATAAAAATGGGACAGTAATTCATAAAGATGTTCCTTGGAATACATAGCCTGGCAGCTTTTATAATGCTAGTGAAATGGGACTACCTGGTCATCAAGTAACTATAGAAACATCAGAACACTGGGTGTTGCTGTTGGCAACATTACTAAAGCAATTTTTTCAAATGCAGGTGGTCATTCTTGGGAATCAAGACAATAGGAACAAAAAGCAAAAGAAATTATCACAAACTGATAAAGAAAATATTTCTAAACAAAATAGCAGAAGGACATTTTCTGTGTTATGAAATACTTAGGCCATTAAACTTAACATATTACCTAAAAGGATGACTGCTAAAAAGTAATAAATTAGCAAGACTCAGCCTAAGGCATAGTCCTGACTATAAAGGAATATTAGAGAATGTTGTGGAAAATAAATAAATCAGTCATCAAAAAGACATCAGTGGGAAGATCCAGTGACTGAAATAAAAGGAGGAAGTGACAAGTCAGGAATAATATATATGGACATAAAAAAAGAAACTTCCTACTGTAATATCACAGATTTGAATAGAGCTGAAGCTATTGATACTATCAGGAAAACTAAAGAAAGATACTAAAGAATCAGCAATATTGGGAAATAATCTTTGGATATTTTTCTGTTCATTTGATGAAGAACGAGAATGTGGCTACTGTTTTTTTTTTTTTTAATTACTAAAGTAAAAGTAGAGCTTCTAGAGTGCTTCAGGAAGTGATCAGGAAAGATAATGCTCATTAGAAGGAACACAGGACAGACAAGAGAATCTAAAAGCTTGAAATCCAGAAATTATTTGTGTATGACCTGAAAGAACTTTTGGAGCTCATCAGTGACGGCTGGTGGTTTTTGGTTTTTGTTTTTTGGTTTTTTTTAATATAATGGTATTTATTCAGTACTAGAAATTTTAAGAATAGTTAAGGGTTGTCAGAGGGAAATGGTGAAGAATTATTTTATAGTGACAAAGATGTATTGAAGAAAGTGAGAAACCCTTCACATGCATTGGATAGGATTATATGAAGCTATATATTAGTGTGTCAGGACTGAATTTTAAGGCTGCCTGGAATGATGAAGCTGTATGGAATATTTGTGGCATTTATATATAACAGCTAAGATAAACCTTTGCTAGAGTATAACAGTAAAATGTCAGATAAAGAAAAAGCATAGAATTTCCCAAGATGATTCCTTGTCATTCTTGTTCTTTGCAGCCTCTCTTTATCAGATGTATATAGTCTTTATGTAAATTATTTTAATTCAATGGTCAAATTTGTAGCCATTTTAGAAAGAGAAAGAAGTAACTTTCATGTTGAACCATGCACACATATTACAATGCTCAAAGGAACTGTACAAATGTAACAGCAGTAGAAGAACAAAAAGGAGTAATAGAACATCAGTTTGGGAACTGATAGCTTAAGACCTCTCAAGAAGCAAAAGGTTCATAATAAGGGAGGTAAAGACTCCAGAAAGAATGCTTTAGAGGTTATAAAGTCTTTTGAAGGTAAAGTTGAAGTAGCAAAATATGATGTATGTTTGAACTCATATTTCCACTATCATATCCAATTTTTATATTTATGGTAAGATATACAGACAGCAGGCTCAGAACAGGTGTCATATAAAGAAGTGGCCTGAAAATTATCGAGAATACAGTGGAACAGAAGTATGCAATTGTAGAAAAATATGAGATAATATCTTGGATCTTGTTCCAGAACTAAATGAGGAATATAGTCCTACTCAGAACAGGTCATTAGACTGATAGCAAGAAGATATACACAGACATAAATTGATGGAAAAAGAACTACATAGGGTTTTGGGGAAAAAAAAATATCACAAAGAGATTGTGGCTAATTACAAGTGGGCTGTCAGAGAAGGACAGAGAAGAGAAACTGAGAGTTTTATGCCTGTGCAGAAAAAGGATATTCTCCCAGAACTTGCTATAACAAAGATAGATGCTAACAAAGTTGCCAGTCCAGAGTCCAGGATATGTGGCCAAGCCCCAAGGACAATTAGTCTTATTGTAATTGGATGTAGGGATTTGGCCAGAAGTGAGCATAAATTAGTGCATGTCAAAACCAGCTATAGCATGTCCTGGTTGCTCTGCAAGAAATGTCAAATATAAGAAAATCCAGACAAAACTGTAATGAATGATAAGGTAAAAATACTGGAGGACCTTGCAAGTGTTTTTGTCACTAAAAAACACACTAAAATGCACAGTAATGTGATTATAAAAAAAAAAAGAGGAAATTGCTGTCCTAACCACTTCTTAAGAAGATAGAAAAAGTCATAGGAAATAAAAGATTTACTATGAATAGTTTAGCTGAACCTATAGAGCTGCTAAGGAATTGAAAGTTAACCAAAGTCCAGATATTTTTAATGCATTGAAAGCTAATCAAGCAATATTACAAAATGATAGAATAAGTCTGCCCCAAGTTCTTCAGGAAGCAAAGTCAATGGACACCAAGAACAAAGTGGGGAAAAAAATATAACTCGCTCAGGCCACATCAGATATGTAGTGGATGTTAGGACCACAATAAGCATTGTATTCTCTCTCAAAATCCATTGTTTACACAGAAATCCAGGTTTGGGAACAAACTTAACATTTGTATATCATTTTTCTATAAAGTTTTATTTGAGATTGATCAGGGGGCTGTTCTGTCATGGGAGAAGGATTAGCGTCTATCGACTCACTGGTTGTAGCTGGAATGAAGACAAAGTAACAGTTGTTAATAGAAATATCTTTGTTATTTTTAATTTGAACAACCCTTAATGTCCTCTCTTCAAATGACACATTGAGCTTCCACGTAAAATGTTCTCAGCCTGGACTAGTTACAATTTCAAATATTTCTAGACCTTTGCAATACACCAATTTTTAATCTGTTTTCTTAGAGGCATTCATACACATAGTATTTCTATACTATAATTTTACTAAGAATGCCTCATTATTTATAAATATCTAAAAATTGATTATGAGACTCAGTCTGGAAATGTGCAAGAAGATTACAAGATGTTTCTAATGCAGAAAGATAGTTAACTTAATTTTGGGAACTGGACTAGCAACTGAGTTTGAGTTTAAAGATACTTCTGAAAAGTGGTTGTCCTATTTCTTTGGTCTTTAAAGCCATTCTATCTGAAGAGAAAGTGAACAGTAGAAGATAGGACTGTTGATATTTGGGACAAAATGTAAATCTCTGTTCACTGATGTATTTGGCAGAATTTTTCCATGTAAGCATGACCAACTCACTCCTCTACTCCTCAGTTCCCTGTCTCCTGCTTCTCCCTGGTAAATCTCATGGCTCCCACCTCCCAGGACTTTGGGGAACTGAACTACCATTCTTGATTGAGATTTCTATATTCTCTTACAATGCAGACAGCACTTTGTCTGGAATTTGGATTCAAGTTTATTAGTTTTGATTTCAAACTAGATGTTTTTGTAACCACTGTAAAAGCTTGATACCAACTGGACAGCATGCATTTTTTCTTAGTTGCTGTACTACAGATGTCTTTTGCACAGAAACTGAGTTACATTATTTGTCTCTCCTTTCATCCACACAGTTTTGCCTTTTTATTTGTGCTTAAAGCTTTACTTCGTGGACTATGTACTCTGATAATATTGACATTACTTACTGTGATCACAAGAATAATCAGCAAATTATTTGCTGTCAGAATCTTGCACAAAGTGAGGAAGGCTGACTTAGAAATGGTTGGGACTGAGACATTTTGTAAACCTTTTATTCCCATCAAGAATCATTAAACACAGGTTATGAAAAATCACAGATATGGAGATAAAAGTCTGAGACATGCTCCACCAGTGCCACAAGCAATGTGTCTGCTGCCTTATTCCATTAATCAAATTCCTCTCAACTCTTCTAATATTGTAAAGTGCAATATAGTATAAACAGTGATTTATTTCTACATGGCAATATGCTAACTACTGATATATCAATTTAATTTCTTCCTTGCTATTACAGAGAGCCTTGCCATGACTCCTGAGTTAAGGAGTTCGATTTTACACTTAAATCAGAAATTTAACATCTTTGCTTTCTTTGAGCAATACTATATATTCTTTACAAAATTACAACATTTATTCTTTGGGCAAAGAGCTGAAGTCATTAATTAACTTATGTTAATTACACACTGGGTCCTTTAGGAAATTGAGCATCTGTGTCTATCCTTTTTTGTCACTAAGGATAATAGTAAAGCAATAGAGAATCTTTCTATGTATCTACAGGGTTAAAATAGGTTGAAATCTCATATAAATTCTGCCTACATGGTAATCAAGTTATCTTATTAATTATTATTGTGTTTGCAGTAATTGTATAGGGAACAGATATTGCAAAGAACAGCTCAGCAAATTGTTAAAAAGGGCTATCATAACAGCAGAAATAAGGCAAGCAATATTCTGACTGCCTTGGAGAAAGCAGAATGGCCCCATAGGTGAGGCATTCCCTGGGGCAGATTAACCACATCCCCTCCATGCTGGTTCCTCATGGCTCTGCTGACCTGCATCACTCACTGATTACAGCAGTGCAATGGGGGATATGGGAAGGAAACCCAGCAAGTCTGGGGCTTGGTCTATGTGTTCTTTCAGCTTTAAACAAGGAAACAGAGCCTGGCAAGCTAAGGATCAAGGTGACTTTGTATCTCTCTGGCTAGGCAGCCCAGCTCATGCTTCAGAGCAACCTACTTGCTTTCTGCTGGCCAGCTGCACCCGTGAATCTGTCCTTAAAATAAACAATACTAATAAAAATACTTATTTCCAATATTTTACATTTTAATTTAGCTATGCACAGCATATACTAGCATTCATTCCAAGTTCCTTTTTTAAAAATCCACAGGGAAGGAAAAAAAAGAGTGCTAAGGCAGGATATGTATCCTTTTACTTCTTTAAAGAAGTAAAACTTTAGAGGAATTTTGCAATTACTTCCATAGTAAGGATTCAAGGCTTCCAAATTAAAGTTAATTTACCCTTACAAGAATTCTAATCATTTTAAAATCAGAAGTGTGAGATTAAAGCCACCACACAGTCTTAATTTGGTCCAGCAGTGATACCTAGTGAGAAAAAAATTTATCTATATAATAAAGAATATGCTATTAAAAACTAGATAAATCTAATCTGGGGTTTCAAACTTTAAAATCTATTTTTCATAACCATATGGTTATTACCTTATGTCACTATAAAGCTGAGGTAAGGTTATTGCATGTAGCAACTTAATATGCATTTTATCTGAGAGTTATATACATAATTCATATTTATTAAAATAGTTTATTAATATGTCCAAGGTGAGTCAGTTGACCCTGAAAACCACCATTTTAGGCTTTCTAACTGAAGTTAATAGGACTACTGATCTAGTACCATTGATGTAGCAAATATTACAGATATTGTAAAAGATCAGAGTTAGCACATCAAGTGTGTACAGAGGTTTTCTTTCCCTCTTCATTTTGCTGTGTCTCCTTCTCTATCAGTACAGACCTGGTGTGGATAATAAGACCAAGACAGGACAGCAAGGCCTACCAGGACAAGACAGCCTACTATTAATCTGTTTCTGTAATTATCAGTATACATTTATTTTACTAGTAAATAACTTTGGAAAACTGACTAATTTTTCATCAAAGTCCAGAGTTTTCCATAAAAACCCTATTGATATGGATAAGCCACATATTGCAATATATCAAAAGAACAAAGTTACATATTCTTGGGTGTAGCTTTGTAATTTTGTGACCAGATCCTTTCTGTAGGGAAAAAAGATCACTTAGAGAAAAAAGAAAGCCAAGTAACAAAATTTATATTAATTTAATATTGTCATCATATATTAATAAATGCAAATATACCATCTGAGCAACTAGGTGGGCAATGGCTGGAAAGAATGAGAGGCAGATTTTCTAGTCCACCTCACTTGGTGCCAGAGCTAGTTTTGAGGCAGATGCAGCTGTGACAAACCTGTCATCATTCACCTGATGCCAACTCAAAACAAGGATTTTCTTTTCTATTAAAACTTCTTGTTTCTTACTTGCTTTTTCACTTCTGAACTTTGGAGGGCATCCTCCAGTTCAGAGTTGATATTAATCTAATCTTAGCATTATTATGAGGATAGAATATTTTACTGTTCACATTCATAATTAATGACAAAGGTGTTTAAGAGGGCGCTATGCTTAATTAATGATTTCTGTACCTCGAAAACAAAGAAACTGCCTTTGAAAGGAAATGTGACATCAAAACCTTTAAGACCTACTATTGATAAGCCAATTAGAAAAGAAAGAATCTTATCAAAGGCTGGATGCATAGTTAAGTAGGGAATGTTGTGGGTAGGCTCTGGCTTCTGGCATTTTTTAGTGACTGGATTTGGCACTAGCAACACCTCTGGCCTCATGCTGCAGATGCCTTTGTGAGCCACCCTTTCTCCTTTTCCCACATGTATCTAGTCTTGCCATCCCCAGCCTCCCAAAAATAAACACTATTGTCAGTGTGGAGAACTTAGCTGATGTGAAAAATGAGCACCAAAAGTCTCCTAGGTTGTTTTCCCAGATGGCAATGGATGCACTTTTTCATAAAAGATGAAAACCCAGAAAAGGTAATGGAGAAGGAGATTAGGATTAGCTACCCATAACTAGATAAAGAGAAGAGATGACATATTTGATCTACCCTAGTAGTTTTTGCTGTCTCAGCTACTTTGGTTATTTCCCAGATACTTTATGATTCAGTCTGGCCAACAAAGCCCTAGCAGACTTGTAAATATACCAGCTCTTGACACTTTAGCATATATTGCTCATTGAAAGAGGAGATATCAGCAAAACCACTTATTTGCAAATATATCAGTAAAAGGACAATTTTAGTGGCAGAGCTATGGCAGTAAAATGAAATGAACACTTAAATGACAACAAATTTAGTTGCAGAGAATCCACCAGGAAAAATAAGCAGACAGGGAGTTGGGGTTTGGGGAAAATGGAAGGGAAGCAGGAAGGCAATAGAGACGGTTGCAAATGGTTTTCACAGTTTGGGATTTTTTTCCTCAACAGCTATTTCTTGTAATCAAAATGGCAAGTAGCAGTGGAACTGATTGAGAAACATAACCATGTAAAAACTAACATGTAAAAAAGTGGCTGTCATATGTTGAAAAGAAAGTATGCTTCATTTTAGAAGCTAAAAGACCTGAAGTAGCTTTTGACCAAAACAGGAAACTTACGCTGTGAATACAAAAAAGCATCCAAAAATTGCAGGCACACTGGCAGCTGGACTTCCCCTTGGGCACTGTCTTTTAAAAAAATACTATGTAATTATTATATCTGAACAGGCAACAGGATTTTTTTTTCCCCTCAAAGATGAAAGGTCAGCTCTCCTTTTGGGATAGGTTGATATACAATTCATTTTGATGTTGTGTAAAAAAAAAAATCACAGTATAATCTCCTATATGATGTTATCTTCCTTCAGAAACTCTCAGACTCTGCTTCCCCACATGAGTAAAATCATCTCATTACTTTTTCCTCAGTACAATCTGATTACCAGATAGAACAAGGTCTATTTACCTATGGTAAAGGATTATGACAAATACTCTTCATCTGAAGTAGTAAACTTTGTTATTCCTATAACCTCCCACTCAGCAGAAAAGAGTTTTTTCTCTATGTGTATTCTGCATAAGCCTAACTTCCAAGTTATAATTCAGTCCATTCATAATTCATACTTGAAAAATATGTTATTACTTTTTAAAGCTAAAATGTTAGTGATATTTTCATCAAAATTAATATTCACATTTTAAAAAATATTTTGAAATTAAAACATATATAAGCCTCCTGAGGGGAAGCCTTAGTAATACAATAAGGTCCTCCACAACTTCTCCCATGATTTTTCCATTCAAAGTAATTTTAGCAGGGATCCACTGAACAAAATCTTACAAATTTTCATAGAGCCCTAGAGCAAAGCTATCATGCTAACGGATACGCATGGGTTTTTTTCTTTTATTTACCCACATATGTTACATAACGTCAGCCAGGAAAGGAGGCTAAAAGAACTTCTTGCTCTCAGAAAGGTGGCTGTATGGCTCTGGAAAACAAAAGTGATGAAGGAGGGAGGTGGCAAAACAAGTGTGAGGTGGTATGTGAATAGCTTATTCTGTACACTTTGATTGTTCTAGGTCTAAACTGTGATGACAGACACACTACCAGGTCATCATTCCATCATTGCACAGTATGGATACTAGCTAATGTAACTTGGTAGCTCTTGACCTTTCTGCCCCACAACTTCCTTTTCAGTCCTTCTACCCACATAAAACGTAGCTGGTGATCACTGCTTTCAGTAATAAGGATAGGACAGGCAATCAGGACTTGCAGGTTGAAAACTCATTTGTTTTCTTCTCAAAAAGGTGCTCTTCTCTCCTGATTCAGAAAACCAGTAAAAAGCATTTGTTATAGTGGTTTTGTCTTACATGTATCTCCAGGAACAAAGATAAGATGAGATCAGACTGCTTGCTACCTGGGAAAAATGAATCTTTGTAAAAGAATCCAATCAAAAATTCTCTCTAATAAGCTACTCTATACAAAAACTGTTGTACAAGACAAACAAGCAGAGTTCCCTGCAGGTTAGAGAGCTTTGGATAATTGAGATCTGACACATACTGCATATCTCTAAAAATAATTTAATTACAATCTGATCAAAGTTTCATAAAACAGATAGTGCTTTACTTTTGCTCAAGGCATATGACAGTTAATTATTATTTGTATTATACCACCAAGCTTTAGGCTTCTTTGTATATCAGAAGGATTGCTCCTCCTATTAGAAAAAGTATAGTGTAGTTTACTTTTATATTGCTTTGATGAATTGCCCCTAAAGTACAGGTACCTGATGCCTACTCATTTGGGTACATATCTTTAGTAATGACTCTGAAAGACAAACAAAGCATAAATAATTTCTTTAATTTTAACTGTGTCACATCATTTATAGACTGATTATGTGCGCTTAGTCAAAATATACACAAATAAGACAGCTGTGCTCTACTTTTGTTTTACCAAACCTAGCAAGTATTTTATTTGCAATAAAGAAACTGAAGGGCCATCAAAGTTGTATACAACCATCTGCTTCCAAAATTAGTTTCGTGTAAGGGATTTAAACCTTGGTGATTCTATTCTGTGCAAAAAAAAAAACCCCAGAAATGCTCTTTGTTTTCTTAAGTATGCAGTTGAGTATTAAGTGTGTAGCATATAGTTCACAATACATAACTTACTCCTGCTCACCTCATTTCAGTTTGTGAGCAAGGGTCTCCTATATGGAACAGGTATAGTTACAAGTTGAAGACTTTGCACAAGAAAAATTGTACTGCTAATGCTTAGAAAAATGCTGACTTCCTGATTAAATAATAAGCTCACTGCTGAATGTGATACATAACATGTGATAATAATAGCATAAAATAATGTTGTTAAAGGCTGGTAGATGATAGATCAGGTGTTAGGAAAAGCCAATGGAGCCAACTGTGGTATCTGCTATACTGAAATATTACTGCTGTGAGCTGTGATACCAGCTCCAACTTGTTAGACCAGCAGGAATACGCATTAAAGCCCAATATATTAAAGCATTTAAGACAGTCCTATGAAAGTAAAATGGAACTTACCACAGGGCTGTTGATTTTATTGTGAACAACATGATATTTGAGGAAGGTTCACTACAGAGACTTAGATTCTTAAAATGGCAATTAGACTACTAAATCCAAATTAAGCATTACTGGCATTCAAAAATCCCCTTTCAGCTGCTGCAATTCCTTCGTGATGCCTCAAGTCCCTCAACACTGAATTTTCTGCCAGGACATGCATAGAGCTACCTAAATCTTTAATTATCTTGTTTTTGCTTATCCTTAAGCTGTGAGGGATGTAAAAATAAGGCATTTTCTCATTTTACCTATATCGGACTTCATGAGCCATGATGTTTCATCAGAGTGTATTGTATGTGTACTTGTGATTTCATGCTTTAGAAGGCAATGACTAAGAAATAGAAAAAGAGATCAAAAATACTAGGAGGAAAGAGGAAGAATTAAGTGAGGACAGATATGCTTCTCTCCAAAGGCCACATTTAAATAACTTGCTTGGACCACAGGAGAACCAAGCTCAAACCCTTGCTTTGAAGCAAAGGTTTCAGCATGACACTTTTGAGAAGTCCCCGGAGATAAACAAATGGGTAAGCTGCCATACAACTCAGCATTTTTACTGATGTTGCTTTGTATTGTATAGAGTGCATAAATTTTTGCTAGGCTTTGAAAAACTTTTACAATTAATTAGATAAAGAAGTGAGCTAATGCTGCAATGCAAACTAATTAGTTGTTAGTTAAGGTATTGAACTGGTTACCCTAAATTCAAGTCCTTTCTATAGAGGCTACCCTACACAAACAGAAATGGCTTCAACAAAGAGACTCAACAAGACTGCAGCTCAGTCACTGGGGGACAACGTGCTTAGGGAAGATCAAGCATTTAGGAAGGGCAAGACAAGACTGGGTTCTGACTCTCATTAATCAAATGCTCTAGAAGAGACTGGAGCATGTCATGGTTTAATCTCTACCAGCAGCTAAACACCACACAGCCACTCACCCACCACTAACCCCCACCCCTTCCTGTAGGATGGGAAGGAGAAAGAAAAAAAAAAGGCAAGACCCAGGTGTTAAGGATAGCTTACTAAAACAGCATAAAGAGAAAACAGCAGTACTAATTAAATTATATACAAAGTAAGTAGAAGAAACCTGGAAAACTCTACCTGTTCCCAAGATAGCATCTTTCTCTGCTCCAGCCACACTAAAGCTACACACAGAAGCAAGCTGAAAAGAAGCACCTACATCCTTGGCCAGCCCTCCCCTTATATAGGGACTTGACTCAGTATGGTATCAAACAGCCCATTGGCTGGTTCAGTTGTTTATCCCAGCTGTGGCTCCTCCCAACTTCTTGGGCAAGCAGCTGCTTCTGATAATTAAATCAGACAAAACAGGACAGAGTATTTCTTAGCTTTTTGGAAAAATATGAGAACGCTTTGGTTGGGTGAGTAATCTTTGTTAGGATTGTTGCAATTCTTTTTGACAACTCAGATTTAGGATTGTTCTAGCCATTTTTGTCCAACTTTCTAAATTCCAGAATTATTCTTATGAAATTCATGGCACCCAACAAATCACTACTTTCTCAATATTATCATTACTATATTAATATTATTACCATAATAAGCTCCCAAAATGGGACACTTAGGAGTCCTGGTGGCCAACAAGTTCTCCATGGAACAGCAATATGCCCTTGTGGCCAGGAAGGCCAATGGTATCCTGGGATGCATTAAGAAGAGCGTGTCCAGCAGATCAAGGGAGGTTCTGCTCCCCCTCTACTCTGCACTGGTGAGACCTCACCT
>JANIJG010025556.1:0-10182 GCA_024611175.1 Megaceryle torquata
CTGTGAAAACAGGCTGCTAACTTCAGACAGTGCAGTTAGAAGAGTTGAGATGAAAAGTAAAATCACTGAACAGAATTAGTTCTGTTCTCACTCAAACCAGGACAGATCTGTTCCCTGACTGCATTGCAGGACCAAGATCCCTTTCTAATGTTAAAGCATTTACAGCACAGCAAATTGTTCATTTCCTACCTCCAGACAACTGCCTTCTTCCTGCCCTTACCCAGAGTGGTGCTTCCCCACACTGTGACTCTTGCAGTCAGTATGGAGGTTTCCAAACACTAAAGTGTAGCCTCTGGGCAGTGATCACATGTGTTTGATATTCAGTAGGGCTGGTACCTGTTCTCTGGCTCTGCTGTTTCCTCCTCCTTTGCCCCTTGTTTGTCTTTTACCATTTTTTTTTTCTTTCCTTTCCGTTTCCTATTTTCCTACTCTTCCTTTGGCCTCGAGGGGAACTTGCCCTTGCTTCTGCTGACAGCTGCCATACCGTGGGCAGAAATTGGCTCTGGAAAGGTGTGAAAGGGTGCTGTGCTGCTGATGGTGGTGCTATTTACTCATGATAACTCAGTTATGTATTTTAAAGAGAAGAAAACTTAAGGAAGCAAATAATCTATGAGACTTGGATTGTTATTTTACTTTTACTTGGCATTACATACTGCTGAGAAACATGCCTACCAGTTCTTAAGACTGCATTGTGTTTTGCGGGGGTGTCCCAGTGTGCTCTTTCCCCTCTGGGACACTTCCCAGACAGTTGTGTTTCCCACCAAGGACTGATTTTCAGAAGGGCCCTACATGACACAGTTTTGCATCAAGGCTCCTGAGCTGGCTTCAGTACTGGGATGTTGTGTTCTGGTGCAGCAGTGCACTCAGTTCCCAGGTGGACTGTGGGACCAGAGCTGGCCTAGGCAGCTTCCCAGTGCAGTGCCTAACAGTGTCATTGTGTCACAGGGACAGGCTCTGCTGGGTGTCTCTGCAGTGACTAACTCACTAAAGTGGGCTACCTGTTATTTCTGATTACTGTGGGTTGCATTCACGTAGAAGAAAGTGGGAGGACCACTTCTCTCTCATACTCTATCTGCGTGGCCATGTTTTTGTTGGTGCCTGAATTGCTGCTGAGCACACAGCAGTTGCTGTTACATTTGCCTGTAGGTGTGCTTTCCCTAAGAATATACAATGGGGCTGGCAAGAAATGTGAGCGCTGTTTTAAACAGTCCAGAGTATTGCTGTATCTTGACCTTTTGTGACAAATGCAGGAATGAGGTCTGCAGCAATGCTTGATTACTCTATGTACTCTTGTTCTGACTGGGGAGAGCTCAGAGGTGCTGCCTCCAAATTAACCACTGGCTCTGACCTGGGCATGAGGTTAAGTGCTGTTCTAACCGAGGGCTTGAATGCCCCAAGAGACATAAATCCTGACATTCGAATGTGGACTTCACGTAAGGAAGTGATTTATTTTTTTGTCAGGCCCTGTGGCTCCCCCAGAGCTCTGCTGCTTCCCTCCACTTCCCCAGCAGAGGCAGCATTTGGCAGCATCTCGTGTGGCATTAAGCATTTCTTGACTGACAAGGCTGAATAACATAATTTCTTGACTCTTGTGTAAATGAAGAGGTCAGATTTCCTCTTGCACCAGTTCTATGGTGAAGCACCTGAGATGTCTGAGAGAAGTCAGACTTTATCAGCCTTCAGATACCATTGGTATTCCTGCTGCAAGGTATTTCTTTCAGCCAGCTGCTTTTAGCTAAGTCACAGCAGCATTTCCCATCTGTTTCACTCTGACCCAGAGCAGAAAGTGTAGCTCTCCCTGTCCCAAGCAGCCTGTTGGTGATCAGTCTCAGCTGGTCCTGGTTCTGGAAGGAGGTTCTCACATGGATGATACCAGCTTGGGCAATGCTGATGAGTAAATTTGAACTTCCAGTACATGACTCATTCAAAGGGGGTTTTCCTCGCATTCTAGAGGGCTGTGAACTGGAGGCTGGTCCCAGAAGCACGTCAGCTCTTCAAAGACATTGGAAGAGTTGAAAGAACTCTGCCATCCTCTGAGGCCTGGAAATGTTATAAAATATTTCCTTGATTAAAGTCAGGCACTCTCTTCAGATGCTTGGAGAGGAGTCAAATGGTGAAGTAGAAAATGACAAGGGGGGGACAGCAGGTAGATGTTAACAAAATGTATTGCAGAGGTTTATCGAGTTGCTCATTATAACACAGAATTATGTGCCATCATAACTGCCCTCTGCAGAGTTTGCTTTTTACCTCCTGAAAGTCTAATGAGCTGAAACTCTTTAAGGTCAACAGTTGGATTTAAATGTTACAGGTTTCACAGTGCAGTGGTTTTCATAATAATTACATTCCTTTTTTTTGGCCTTATTTAAATAACAAATGTGCTTAAATGGCTACTTATTTGCAGTCTAGAAGATAAAGGCAAAGCAGAGCTCCATGTGGGTATGACTGTGAATGCCAATGCCTCTCCTGCAACAGTCCTTCCCCATGTCCCAGTCATCCTCAAAGTGCCTTGATGCACCCAGAAATAGGGAGCTGGGAATTTCTGCTCTGCTCCAAATATGACCCATGGTTTAGTTCTGGGCATGTGTAAGCAAATGTATGGTGGTGTGACCAGAAGTGGCTATTTTAGGCATCACTGTCCCCCCTGTTGCCAGCCTCCTGTTCCAGGAACCACTAGGCCACCCTACCGGACTCTGCATCAGACAGACCTGTTGTCTGACATGTTGCACTGTCTAAACAAGCGCTTCAGAGCATCTGTGGGCTTGAAGCTAAGCACACAATGACATGACTTGTCCCAGGGACAGACAAAAAATGAAACCTGCAAAGCACTGAGGGCCTCCGAAGTTCATAGACTGACATCCTTGTTGAGAAATGACAGTGACAAAATTCCTCCAGACCTCAGAGAAGCTGGATTTCCCTGGAACTGCTCAACCTAAGCTTAGTAGGGAGGGGTTTAGGACAGCAGATGGCAAGGGACAACACGCTGGCTGTGTTGCTTTGCTGCCTTAGAGCTCTGAAAATCTGCATGTGGGGACCACAGCCTTTCCTGAGAGATCTTGAAGGACTGGTCTCAGCAGAGTGAGCAGAAAATGAGCTCTTGTACTGCTGCTCAAGGCTATATGAAGGCAGTGTAGAAAAGAATACAGTGGGAAAGGCAGTTTTCCCTGTTTTGGAACTTCTCCAACAATTTTAATATGATGGAAAAATTCTTGATAGATTTATATGTCAGTTCTTGGATCAAAGCATCAGTATCTACTCAAGAACCTGTTCCTGTTGAAGCTTCCAAATTATCCATCTAAGAGAATATTTAGGTCTTTACTGATCAACAGAAGTATCGAGTTTGCTACGTGCCTGTTTTGGGGAGGGTTATGTTTTGGGTTTGGTTGGGTTTGGTTTTTTGGGTTGGGTTTTTTTTTTTTTTTTTTCAGAACTGTTTCTCTATTTTTAGTGGAGTTTGTCAAGATCTTTATTGTTGTATGCACAACAATTTTCAACATGATTGAAAACTGTGATCAAAATTTTGCGGATGTGTTTTGTGAAGTTATGCATGTGAAAAAAAAAAATTTCAATTTGCAAGAAACAATACTAAAAAAAAGTAAACTTTCACATTAAGTAAATTCCTTGTTATCAAATGTAAAAAAAAAAAAAAAAAAAAAAAAAAGTAAGAAGCCAACACAGAAAAATCCCAAGTACTCTTTCTTCTGGCAAGCCATGATTCAGCCACTAAATTGACTGGTTAGTCTGGTTTTCCCCATTTTATATGAATCTGGGATGGCTCTTAATGTGCAGGTCACAAATTTCCCTTGTTTCTGGGAATCCATATTTCTGTAAATTCCAAAAATGAGGTTTGGTTAACTTTTTTGCCTTGTCTTCTTTATGGTTAATAGTACCATTAATAGTCCCCTTAGTTATCTTCATTGCAGTGATGCCTAGAAAATACTGTAGCAGTGTTCTGTCAATAGCTACTCCCTGTCCCACAGCCAGGTGACTCCTTGCTTTCCTCATCTGTATCCATGTTTCCTTCTGCCTTATTTTGTACATATTCTGAGGCATCGCTCTTTGTGTTTGTGCAGTGTGAGTGCAGCTGGCTCCTCCTCTGCAGCTGTATTTCACATAGGGTTTGATTCCATAGGCGTGTTCCTCCCTGGCAAAGGCAGACTGAGCTGTGTCTTCTTTTGACCTGCAGATCTTTTCTCTCAGTTACGCTGAAAACTGTCTGAGATGGCTACACAGAGAAAAATTAAATGACATACATGATTTGTAGGAGGAAAGAGGCCCAAAACAGATGAGAGAGCCCCAGATCAAGGCTTATTCCACGGACTCATATATTTGTACCGAGGGTCAGGAGATCATATTTGACCCCCTCAAGAGCTTTGCTTTGCTTAACCCCTTGATTTTTAAAAGTATATTGACATGTTTATAATAAGCTGTTTGTTTTTTTTTTTAAGAAGTGATGGCTGAATTACACACCATCACGATAGAGAATTCACACATTGCTGTGCTAGCAGACAGCATTCCCATTTCTTTCTTCTGGAAAAGCTATTGCATGGTAGGAAATGTTGAGGCAGGATGAGGACATAGGAAGCCAGGCAGTTCAGAAGCATCTGCCAGGTATTCAGCCTTTAATCCTTCAGACCATCAGCCTGCTTTTAGTAGACAAAAATGATGAATCTGTACAAGAGATGCCAATATTTAGGTCAAGGTCTTTTCTCCCTATTTCTGTACTCAGAGTAGCTTGAGAGGTACAGGAACAAAGTGTCTAGAGCTGAGAATAATTCATCTTTGTCTCACACCATGCAGGCTTGTTCCAAGGGGCAGTATTTTAGTGAGGGTTTGACAAACAGAAGTAGTCTGATGCTGGTGCAGAGAGAAGCCAGCGGTAGTTCGTGTTGGAAATAAAGGATCTCCTGGACAGAATGACACTACTTATAGGGCATCTGCATGATGGGTCCAAATCAGGCCTGGCTGCTGATACAGGGTGCATGTCTCTAGGCTGAACAGAGACAGGTCTCTCACATCTGTCCATGCTATGACTGATTTCTGGTTAGTTCAAGAAAAGCTCAAGGTAGAGCTCTGAGCTTCAAGGAGGCGGCAGACACCTGCTTCAGTGTCAGGTTATTTGTTCTTATGGGGACAGCCATGGCCTCAGCTCTCTGTGTCTCAGGCAAATCACAGGAAGTCAGATTCCACTAAAATTCTGTGCCAGACTTGTAGGTCAGTGATCTCAAGAGCTGAGTTTACCATCCTGCATATCCTTCTGTGCTCCCTCCAACTCCGATGCATGGCTTCAACCCCAGGGGCAGTAAATAGGCAGAGTGTACTTCCAGATGAAGATGAGTATTTGGGGTGAAGAGGTCTGAGCTCTTGACATAGGAATTTGGTCTCCTGTCTCCTGGTATGCATTTCTACATCATCGCACATGGTGAAAACAGAGTGGACCACACTTCACAGGAGGAGCTTAATCCTACGGAGCTGTGATGAGGATGCCTTGAGAAAGGGCCACTTCCTGAGACTTGGGCACAGCTTTGAAATGTAGATAGGAGGTAGGCAAAGAGCTGGTTAGTGATGGGAATACGCAGAGTAGAACTGCAAGCACTACGTGCAACCACTTGGGCCTAAAATGCTATTGCATGAGATGTTTCTTATTGCAATTTTAGATGTGCATTATTTTGGGCCTATGACAACCCTTCCCTATTTCCATGTTGCTAGGAGTCAAGGTGCAATGTGCACCTGCTAATGGGATAGCTTGTTCCTTTCCAGGTCAGGTGTCTTTGGACCAGCTTTTGTTACGTATCAGAATCAGCGTGGTCAAGTAAAAAGTCCCAAGAAGCACATTTAGGCTCTGGAGTGGCTGTGAAATAAAGGCTTTAGAAGAAAGAGCATGTCATATTTCAAAGCTGACATGGAAAGGGCATGGCTATGAGAGCTCTCTGGAATTGCTTCGCTTTGATGCTTTCTGTTTAAGCACTGATGAGGAGGAGGACCTTCAGGAGTGCTCGTGAAGAACTTCACTCTTCTGACCTTGCTGGTCTGCACAGTGCTGTGGGGTAAAGATCACTGTGCTGATGTGCGTGCAGATGGCGGTGCAGTAACATAGTTGTTCTTGTGATGCTTCTGTCTCTGTTCAGTCAGGTGGTTGAGAGGGGTGTTTGGTCACATTCTAGCTGTGCAGGGATGGAATATGATAGAAAGGGGGGAACTGCTGGGATTCTAGCAGGGTCTGTTAGCTCAGTGGTCTGAAAGAGATAGAAGGACTTGCCTGCAGAATTGCATCTTTGATTTTCCTGTAATATTTTCAAGCTTGCAGCCTAGGTGTCCAAGAGGGATGGTCAGGGAAGTGATAGGGCACTATAAGTGAGAATCCTTTTCATGGGCTTTTGGGAAGGGGAAGACTTAGCTTCAGATGTGGAAGGAAAATTACTTTTAGAGCAGTGGAATTTGAAAAGACAACCCTTGCAATGGCCAGGTTGTCCAACTTCAATACTTGAGTTGCTTTGTTCCCTGGTGTTAAGGGGTGGTGAACAGATGCACCCAGCAGGAACTGGTCATGTTTAGCAAAAACAAACGCAAGGTCCAGTTCCTGGAACAGAACAACCTCATGCATTGGCAGAGGCAAGGAACTGATCATCTAGGTGGCATTTCTGCAGAAAAGAAGCTGCATTCCTGGTTGAACATGTGTCAGCCCTGGGACACAATCCAGAGAGCTTGTGCAATATCTGTCCTTGGAAATTTTGAAAATTCAGCTGTGCAAAGGCCTGAGCCACTTAGTCGGACATTTATTCCACTTTGAGTGTAGTTGGCCTATGTGAGCTCCTGAGATCCTTTCTAACCAAATTGTTCTGTGACCACAACAAACCTCCCATTTTTTTCTTTTTCTGCTGACCCTTGTAAGCAAATTGCTCCCCTGTGTGGTTCCCTCACTGCTCACTCCATGTCTCTATTTCACTTGCCTCAGACTGATGCTCTTCCAGTGTCTGTGCAGTTGGCATGACCATAGTTTGCTGCAGCAGGAAGGGGACAGCACAGGGAGCAGCAGAATAGGGCCAAGAGCTTCCCACGCTATTGTTAGATGTCGGTGTCTCCCAAGCGCAGGGTCAAGACACCATCTGAATTTATCCCTCTGATGTTTCTTAAGGGAGTGTGGCCATTTGCCATGGGCCACTGGGGTTGTGCTGCGTCTCTAGGGACAGCTGTTTGAGGACCTGTCTTCACAGTTTGTTTTTCTGCAGGGATGTGTGGTTGTTCAGATAATAGAGCCGCAGACTCTGCAAAGGTTTCTTGATCTCCATTATATATTGAATTACCTGAGAAGCAGAAGGAAAAATACAATCCCTTTTCTTGGCAACAGATCACTTCACTGCTATAGTGCATCTTCAGAATTTAGGGCAAAGTATTCAGAAATGTTCTCTGGCAGGTAAAGCTTGTGTGGTTTTCTGCTCTGTGGAAACACGTATGTTACTGTGCAGACAGAACCACCCTGCAGTGCTGGACAAACACATCCCTCTCATTCCCGCTTCCTGATCTAAGACTGTACTTTCAAAGTCAGGTTGAATGGGCTTTGAACAGTCTGATCTAGTGAAAGATGTCCCTGCCCATGGCAGGGGGTTGGACCAGATGATCTTTGTATATCCCTTCCAAGCCTAAACTTTCTATGATTACAGATTTTCCCATTACAGCTTGTTTCATGGAAACAATTTTGCTCCTGAGGCAACTCTAATATTCCTTCTCCACTGCAGAAAAGGCAGAACAGAATTCCTTACCCTTTGTCTGGCTCTCGTCTGTGTGCCAGTTCAAGGTCATCAATTACTGCCTCCTTTAAATGGACATAGTGGTGCTGCTTTGCATAAAGAAATGCAGTAGAGGGTTGTGTTGCTGTAAGTTAAGTGGGAAAGAGAAAAAAGATTTCTCCCCGCCCCGTGGAGAAGGGCCTGAGAGTCCTGGGGGACAAGAAGTTAACCATGAGCCAGCAATGTGCCCTTGTGGCCAAGAAGGCCAATGGTATCCTGGGGTGCATTAAGAAAAGTGTGTCCAGCAGATCGAGGGAGGTTCTGCTCCCCCTCTACTGTGCCCTAGTTAAGCCGTATCTGGAGTATTGTGTCCGAAATTCTAGGGCAGAAAGCCCTCCCCAGTTCAAGAGACACAGGGGACTACTGGAGAAAGTCCAGTGGAAGCTACAAGGATGATTAGTGGACTGGAACATTGCTCTTACAAGGAGAGGCTGAGAGACCCAGGGCTGTTTAGACTGGAGAAGACTGAGAGGTCGTCTTATTAATGCTTACAGGTATGTAAAGGGTGGGTTTCAAGAGGATGGGTCCAGTCTCTCTTCAGTGGTGCCCAGTGATAGGGTAAGGGGCAAAAGTCATAAACTGGAACACAGGAAGTTCCATCTGAACATGAGGACAAAACTCCTTTACTGTGAGGGTGGCAGAGCCCTGGAACAGGCTGCCCAGAGAGGTGGTGGAGTCTCCTTCTCTGGAGACTTTCAAAACCCACCTGAATGTGATACTGTGTGGCCTGTTCTAGGTGGCAGGGGGTTGGACTTGATTATTTCCAGAGGTCCTTTCCAACCTCTACCATTCTGTGATTTTTATGGTTCCGTGAACTAATTCACATTTCAGTATTTAAGAGGTATAAGGCAGTGTAGGAAGTCAGGAAGTCGCTTTAACATATTAAGAGATGGAAAAGCAGAGAAATTATAAGAATCAATTATAGGGAAGAGCTTGGTGAATTGAAACTACAAGTTAATAGAGCATGAGAACTGAGAGTGGATACTGATAGTGGTCAGTTAACTGGCATGATCCCTGTGGGAACAATTAAAGTCAGTGCCTATCAGAGACATTAAATACAGGCTAGAAAACCAGCTATGACTCGGAGTCATAGCAAGCTGCTGGTGTGCATGCAGGATGAAGACAACTTCTAAAAATTATATGGAGAGTCAGCTGTGTAGGTAAGTCCTGAGCAGAGCTCAGACATGTTCCATATAAAGTGAATGGCAGTGGCCACATTTGGGGGCACAGGATACCAGAAATTACTGTCCTACTGCTGTCACCACATAAAGAAAATGTTGTGAATACTACTAATTGTTCCTCTGACAGTATGGGAAATAGTGGGTGATTGGGGAGCCATCCCAAACACTTAATATTATGAGACATTTAGAGTGATAACATTTTCCATACGTTACAAGATTTTCAGATTTACCAGAATGTGAATGAGTTGTAGTCTCAGAATTCCAGTTCAGATGTTACATCTGTAAATATCACAGAAACATTTTCCATTTACAAAGGGAAAGCAGTAAAGATTTGTCTAGAAATACTAGAGGAGATGAATAGTTACTGTCTCCAGTGTGCTTTGTTTTGTGTATTTTTGCTGCTACAATTAAGGAATTCTTGTTATCACTTCCTGTGTGTCACTATGGTATTCTATAATTTATTGGGGAGAAAAGAGGGAAAGACATTTCATTCACCATTGCAAATCTCTTTTATGTGTATTAATTTGCTTTATATGAAGTAATTACACTGACAACAGCATCATTTGGACCCTCATTTATTATGCAAATAACTTGCTTTGCATTAACTAACATGTGTCCTCCTGGGGCAGAATCACAGTGTGCATGGTTTTGTCCAAACTGCTCCAAAAGGCCATACCTGACACCTCACGGGGCCACAAATGAGTTATTTTCCTTTTCTTGCTTGCCTCCTCACCAGATATTTGCTACAGAGATGCTTGTTGAATGCAGACAGCTTGTTACTGTGCCTGATGGTGCGCTCATCTACAACCTAGACAGAGATTTCTAGGCTGAGACACCTGGGCTAACCTTAAAAGACATGGATGTTGATGCCTGCATCTCAGGTGAACAGCAAAACCCTCTAAATAGTTATCAGAGACAAACAAGGACCTCAAAGTGTTATTTATCTGACTGACTTCATTTTATACAGAATATCCAATACATCTCCTGTCAGAGAGTTACAAAATTAAGACTTTTTCTTAACCAATATTTTGAAGCCTCATCTTCTCTGATACTCATTTTACCTTTGAGAATGCCAGCTGGTTTATTGTTGGAAATCTTTTTGTCCTCTTGCTCCTGTGATGGTTTTCCTTCCTGAGTTTCCTGCATTTCTAACACCTTTGTCCATATCCTTGAGTGAGCCTGCCTTTCTTTTTAATTTTTTCTTTTTAATTTTTTCT
>JANIJG010025557.1:0-17311 GCA_024611175.1 Megaceryle torquata
TGCTCCAGCCCCCTGATCATCTTTGTGGCCCTTCTCTGGACCCTCTCCATCAGGTCCATGTCCTTCCTGTGCTGAGGGCTCCAGCGCTGGATGCACTATTCCAGGTTAGGTCTCACCAGAACAGAGTAGAGCGGCAGAATCACCTCTCTCGATCTGCTGGCCACACTTCTTTTGATGCAGCCTAGGATGCAATTGGCCTTCTGGGCTGCAAGCACTAACTGTCTGCTCATGTCCAGCTTCTCGTCTACCAGTTCTCCTTGGATTCAAGCTACAAACTGCAGTAGATGTTTGCAGGATGTCAGAATTTTTCAAGATACGAAACTCAACTGTAGAACCTAGGAAATCATTAAAGACAAAAGAGTTTGGCAAATCTTAACTTGTCAAAAGTTTCTATCATTCCTGCTCTATACCTGGAACTTCACAGTGCAGTTTCCATGCATTTGATCACATATTAATTTCCCTTTTATTTTTTAGCATTGTGATTTCATCTATAATTTTTGTGATTCTCTCCAAACTGTTCTCCATACTGGATGTTTTAGTTTAGTTTCAGCCTCTACATTTCACAACACATTCTCATTTCCAGCGTTAGTCCACAGAAACCGTTCTACAAATAAATGCATTTTCTTTCCTCCATCTGCAGCCCCTGGATTTATCTCTCTTTCTTTGTCCTGTTTTTACACAATGTTCCACCGTGAGTGTGCTGGTTTTGGCTGAGAAAGTGTTAATTTTCTTCATATAAAGCCTATAATTGTTATGCTGGATAATGTTATGTATTTCTGAAATTATGCATAGATGATGTTCTCAGAAGAGCAATATGTAACTACTTTGCTGAATAAATATTTTTTCCCCTTTTTTCTACCTAGAGAACAATGTGAACTGAATATTTCTTTTAAATCCCAAAGCCATTTTATGTTGTTAGGTTGAAGTTGTAATGTGATTAAATGTGATTTTATTTCTTGTGTCATAGGAATAATGTACCATATGGGAGAAATGGAGGATGGCAAATGATCTTAAACAACATTACAAAATGATGTAGTGAACTATTGACTAACAAGCCTTTGGTCATAGGCAAACTGTGGAAAGTATTATTAGAAAAGGATTTAAATACATCAATAAATATATGCCAGGAAAAAGCCAACATTGCTTTTGCAAAGAGGTGTCACATCTTAGTCTACCATTAAATAATTGAGGAAACAAGAAAGCCTTAAGGATAATAACACTGTTAATTTTCTTTTGTCTTCAAAAAGTTTTTGAAAAAATCTCTCACTGCAAATCTTTAAAGAAAATAATTTGTCATGAGATAAGAAGGAAGGTCATGTTATGGATTTATAACAGAGTAAAGGTAGGAAACAGAGACTAGTAATTCATTAGCAGTTTTCAAAATGAAAAGTTGTTTCCCAGTCTCTTCTCTGTTTAACTTATTTGTGTATCACTGAGAAAAATATGCTATAGGTGATTAAGTTCACCTATGATAAATTAAGCAAGCTATCCAATTCTTGAGAAGTCTTCAAAGAGCTGCAGACAAATTTCAGAATAACTGGGTAAAAAGTGCTGCATGTAAGAAATAGATAAACTATTTTTGGTTAAAAGTAATGGAATTTAAAATACCTGTTTCTCCTCTAGAAGGTCTGAAGTTTGCTTCTCAGCTCACATGAGTACAATGCACAGTGTCAGGTAAACAGAGCACTGTAAATTATCATAATAGAAATCAAACTCAGTATATCATTAAATCAACACAGTGTAGTTGCTGTATCTGTATTTGGAATACTGTGTACAGCTCTACCGTGTTCTCAGGAATCATAAGAGAAAATGGTTGAATGTGGATAGGATGGACAGCTATAAACCAGTGAATGATGTAGAAAAGGAGAATAAAGAACAAAATGTTGTAAACACTAGCAACACAACTCTTCTCTGAATTTTGGTTTTTTTTATTCCAAGGGTAGTCCAGAGGCAGAATGGCTATTCAGTGCCCACATACAGCAGTTTGTATAAACACAGTGTAGTTTTTTATAGTTAGGTAAGATTTGATAAGATGCTAATGAATTATTCACGCATTTGCTTCAAAGTACAAAGACAGTAGCTGATAGAAACCTGCTATCATCAACTGATCTTACTTGAAGTGGGGCTGTTCACTCTGCAGGAACCAAATATAATAGTAAGAATTTCATTATATACATTTGGACTATATGTGATGCAAAGCTAATCTAAAAAGACACTGATAATGTGTGTGATTTACTATTCCTGTTCCTGAAAACGCTTCTGAAAATTCCAACCCTTATGTACCTTTGCTATTCTTAATAGAAAAGGCTTTTCTTTTTCCCTTAAGTCAAAATCTGTTTTATGTATTATAAACAGTACTTGAAAAACAAAATGGGAATGTTTTGAATAGAAAGTACAGTTTCTTATTATGCATCCATAAAATAATCAGAAGCTATTGTTGATAACAGCAGTTTAAAAACTTTTTAGGCTTAGGAAAAGTGTTTTTGTTAAACTTTTGACATACCTCACTGTGCTGATTTTAAGTTTTGCCACATTCTTACATGTCTTGACAGCTTACAAGATGCAAGTTCTAACAAGAGTAAATCTAATTTTAAATTGCTTTTCCTTTTTTTTATTAAAAAGTGTTCTTTGGACTTGCAATATGATTGAATTTAACTGGATGTTTAACTATGTTGCGAGTGAACGAAAACATAAACCCTCCATTATGAGCATATTGAACAAATGGAAATGCTTTCCCTTTTGCTAACCATTAAGAGCCAAACCCCTTTAGTAGCTGCAAATAACCCTATTCTTCAAGTTTAAAAGTATTCAGTGAAAGGAAGTGCTCTTTTTAATCCTTTGATTTCTTATATGTGGGCTTTCTTCTGTTGTATCTGAACATAGCTCTAAGTCTGAACATGGTAATTTGATTCTTTGCTATATCCTATGCAGCTGTGTCAGATCCCATCTATTTAGGAGCTTATAGTTGTCTTTCTTAATGTAAAGTATCTATTCCAGAAGAGATGTGATATTTATTAAAGATTGTTTTGTTGTTGTTGTTGGGTTTTTTTGTTAATAAACTTTAAAAGGTTTGTTAATAAACTCAAAAAGGTTAATTACAGCTACACCATAGAAGACAAACAAAAGTTACATGTAGGAAGATTAAACTGATTATTACAAAGGGTGGTAAGAAGAAATTAATAGTTATGTGTACTATGTGATAACACACTTGGAAATCCCTTTCTATCACTGTTTTTCAAAACAGAAACAACCATGACTCAATAACTTGTTAATGGCTTGAAGATATCTCTCTCCACTCCCCTCCCTCCCCATCCAATTGTAGCTTTTTGCATAACATGTAGAGATGATTTATAAGAAAAAGATATCAGGAAGTAGATATTACATACTTAGATAAATTTATTTATAGAATAATCTTAGCCTTTTTACAACATCTGCCATGGCCCTAAAGGCACTGGCAGCCCCGACTGTTTCTGCTGTGGATGCCAGGCCCTGGCCTGAGCAACTCCATGGGGAACCCCCACTGCCTTCCCTCCCCCCACCCCCCCAGCTCCTATGGCACCCTGACAATATCTGAATAGTATGTTTCTCCCTTCAGTGTGGAGCTGACATTTTCTTACTAAAAATGTCAGTGTAGAAGGCATGGTCAAGGGACTGAAGTAGGCATATCTGGGGAAATGTGTGTTGTGGGAAATCAGAATTAACTCAGGAGAGCAGCACATTTCCATTTAAATCAGTTAATGTAAACACAAAGTAAATTAAATTAATACTGAATTGCTTCATTCCTAGAATGTCTTCATGATATTTTTACTTATTTCCTATTTAGTAAACACCTGCAGCTGAATCACAGTATGTTCTCATATAACTCCAGCATCTAAAACATGTGCTACTAATAAAACATCTGTAGATGTATTCAGTATGGGCTGCCCCTTCATGCCAGTGTAAGATGAATGGAGGAGTTTATGATGAAAGTTTTGTGGTCTGGCAGAGAGGAGAGAAGTCTGGATTAGCCACTGAATGCAAAATGTTTTCATAGCATGTTACTGTGACTGAAATTTCTGTCAATCTATTTATCATTGCTAATAACTTCTTGCACTTGGTGCAAGAAGTAAGCTATTTAAAGGGCAGACACTTGGGTGAAAGGGAGAAGTATTTTTTTCTTTGATCATGTGCCTTTTTTGGTGGATTTGATTCAACACATTACCATATTGGTAATGTTGATGTCATGGTAATATGTCGACGTCACAATGTCATGTGACTGGTCAAATGCAGGTTTGCCTAGACATAGCAGGTAGTGCAAAAGGATTGCTCTGGATGCAGAAGCTCCCACTTGCAAATCATGAACATTGCATTGTGAAAGTGTGCAAAACCAATCTAGTTCAAAATCAATGTACCCACACAGCTACAAAGCAAAGATATGCACATTTTATCACAGTTTACAATCAATGCTTAGATTAAGAACATCCTGTTCTTTAAACATATCCTTTACTGGATATGTAAAGAGGCATCTTTGGTATCAGTGTTCCTGTGCTAGAGAGTTAGGTGAGTGCAATTATTTATTATCTTTGGGGATGAGAAGTCTACAGGAAAATCACAAAGATGACAACAGGTCCATAAACAGAGATATTGAATTACCAAAACTGTTTTAATTTCATCACTGTCAGATGTGTCTTTATTTATTTATTTATTTATTTATAAAATTTCTTTCCCAATTCACATCATTTAACTGTTTAACATCATATGTACATTCTGCTGATGGTATCTTAGGAGATATAAAGTAGTGTGGGAAAAACACTTTTGTGGATGTTTTTGTTGTGGAAAACTAAGATACTGTGTAAGCTCTCCTTGCTAACTGAAAGCTGAAGCTTCTGTCAGGCTTCACTAAACACACAAGGCTCTGATTTTGTATCATTAAAGACTCATTATCTCTTTTAACTTCTGTTGAAAGCATTCATCCATAACCATAGCTGCCACTGAAACAATAGAAGTTACTAGATCAGTAATAGTGCATTTTTTGCCGGCTTAAAAAGCCTTTAAAAGACAGATTGGATTTCACAACACAGGAACAAAAAGCTCATATATGAGGAAAGAATGAAAGGTTATTTCTGAAAGTAACTTAAAAGCCAAGCAGGTGATAGTGAGAGTTACAATACTTTTTTAGTCCTGCCTTTAAACATTTTAGCTTTAAATTTGACTTTGTGGTAAAATTTATTTGCAGAGAACAGAAGAGTAAATATTGCTGAGTCCTGAATAGAAAATTCTTAAATGGAATTGTATGAAACAATCTCAATATAGTGACCTTAACAATTTTTTTTCTGGTTTTATATATATCTTCTTTTTATACCAAAACTCTCCTTTAAATTCAGCAGTGGATTATATGAAGAGTAATTTTTACATTTACAGGTTTTGTTTGCACTTTCATTGTACCTCTACCGCATTATTTGACATCTTGATACAGTTTTCAATCTTACAGCCACTTTAATCTGCTTCTGCACTCAGCATATCTGCATGAGTTTGTTGGCATAAAGGAATTTTGAAGGTTATATTGCAGTACAGGAATCTATGGAAAATGAAATGCACTTGAGACGTGAGCAGCCAGTTTTAATTCATTGCAGAAAGTTATAGATACCAAAGTGCATTTAATGTGATCTGGTCTCTTTATTATCAGCAGGAGTAGAATGACAACTTTGGTTTAAAAGTAGTAGTCTATACTGAATGCCATTTTAATGTATCTCTGACATATTTACATCTAATGAGTAGAGAAAATCAGAGTCTTTGAACATAAATTTCTATTTGCACAGAAAAAGGAGGGGAATATGATTCTTCCATGTCCTCCAATATGAAGTAGTTATTAGGCAGTTCAGCTTGATGATAAATTTTAAATAAATCTTTTGCATTTGGAGGCCAATAAACAGATTAGGAGCCTTCTAGATTGTTACTACTAAGAATTAAATAACACCAACCAGCACTTGTCTATAAAAGGATGCCTTGTACCTTCAAAACAAACTTTTACTTTTCCCCTGTCTGTCCGAAGCTTCGTAGCTCAGCATATTAACAAAGAAGAGTCTAGAATTGGTTTTATTCCTTAGGAAGGGACTGTGTGTGACCATAAACATAACTCCATAACTCAGGTATAGTTTTATCACGTGGTAATATTTTGCTAGCTATGCCTAGTCTTTAAGTCCAAACACAACTAGTGGTCTGTCATGTTATGACATTGCTTGTGTACTTTTATTTGGTAAAAGTGTTGATTTTTCCATAGAAAGCATTCATGACCATGGATAAGAGAGATCAATTAAACCTGAAATTTTGGGTTCTTATCTGGGAAACATAGTTGATAGCAGTGTGGCTAAAAATTGCACTAAGATGATTTTCAATACTCCACTTACACTATTTATGGAACTGAGAAAAATCTAGGGATTCTGACAAAATGAGATCACCTAGGTGAATGCCTGTAAAAAGAAATTAAAATTCTTGCCTTTCTGTAAAAAAAAACCTGATACCAAGCAAGTACAATCTAGTTCTTGATGTACAGTTTAAGCTTCTTAATGTTTTGCTAGGCAGAAGTTTTCATAATAAATGGCTGGTCTCAGTATGTCCACAGATGGAATCCAGAGTTACGCAGAATTCATGTCATGTAGAACTTCATATAAACATTTAAAATACATGCTTCCAACAATTTAAAATATGAATTACAAGGTTGTGAAAATCAGATTTAAGTAGACATATGCAAAATACCGTAATCTATTTAAACAATCTGAATCTATCAAGACTATGCAAAATTTTATGTGTTTCATGTGAAAACTGAAATATGAGCCAGAAGCACTGACAAGCAAAACTAAGATTTGGTGTCTAATATAGTAAATATTAAAATACTATGGAGCAGGTTTTGGTCATATTAGCTTTGCTTAACTTCAAAAAAAAATGGGGGGGGGGGTGAGGGGGTGGTAATGTTAAGATTTTGGTGACATATTTTTGCTCATTATTTGCTAGCTTAGCTGTATTTATATTTTTATTCTATTGAGCATAATTACATGGCTAAATGAAGCCTATAGTTTATTTATACATTAGATGCTCTTAATTCATTAATGCTATAATTGCAGACATTTCTATTAGATAAATTTGATCCAAAGTATGTGATTTAGAGATCTGTGTTCTGACCTTTCAGGATCCAGAGGGTGAGAGTAGTGTGGCAGGGTAGGGCGCTGCTGTATGTCTAAGCAGCCCAGAGGGAATATGAAGAAGACATCGTATAGATGAAATAAAGATTTCTCTGTTGCTTTGAGGAGCAGGGCTTTCAAGAAACATGTTACTCTAGTGATGCCTCTAGCATGGTTAATGAAGTACAAGGTTATGCAGATATATTTATTTTAAAAAAATAAATAGTATGCTCAGAAACTCTTCTATGTGAGGAAAATAGATCAATAAATAGTGTGATTTATTACCACTTTATTAAGGAAGAAAAAGAAAAATTATGAGGCAACTCTTTAGAGAGAGGGAGAAAGAGTAGTTAAGTAGGTTTTTTTCCCATATCTAGGGGGTGTATTGTTATTATTTTCTACTTTTTTTTTTTGAGTGCATTTTTTTTTGCACCTACCATGGATTTGTCAGAGTTCTTGAGCAACTTTGGGTTATATAAAGGAAAGCCTACAGTTTTCAAACCTTAGAAAGACATCACATATAGCTCTTCTCTAAAGACACTATTAATGGATTATCACTCTTCCACCCACAAAACTCCCAGTATGTGTATTTGCTGTGATCTTACTAAATGCAGTATATTTTGCCTCAGGTACTATTTTCAACCCCACTGTTGTAGAATCATAGAATAGGTTGGGTTGGAAGAGACTTTTAAAGGTCATCTCGTCCAACTCTTCTGCAGTGAGCAGGGACATTTTTAATTTGATCAGTTTCTCTAAGCTCTATCCAACCTGACCATGAATGTTTCCAGGGATGGGGCCTTCACCACCCATCTTGGCAACCTATTCCAGTATTTCACTACCCTGTTTCTTAAATTTGGATTAAGCATATTCAATTTTTGTGCATTTAATTTGGTATATATTCCTGCAGTTAGCACAGCTTCAATCTAACAGAACCACTGTTCTGCCCAGGAGTACATAAACAAAACAAGGTAACAGCTGAATTAATAAAGCCCATTCACCGATTTGCATCTCACGACTTCCCCATGAGAACTGTGGTTTAAACTTTCCTAGAGTCTGGGGAATATAGAACATCTTTTGTGTATGGTTTGTCTGGTCTTTGAACTCATACTGAAGATTTTCAGTCACTTAAAGATGAAAGTGGTTTAAAATAATCTGCTTGATTTTATGGTAAAACACATTAGTGTGCTTACATGCTCAGTAAGAACAGACTCAAAAGATGGTCTTTGACCTGTATATCAGCTGTCATTAGGAATGAGATTCACATTGAGGAAATGCAGCAAAGCTCTTCTCTTGAAATGCCATACAACATGATTTTTATTCTGCTTTACCTTCCCTGTCCTTTATATTGAGTGGAGAAATAAAAAGGATACTCAATATGGCATGAAACGTATGGTGACAAAGTTATCCTTTCATAGATTTGAAGCAACAGAATAGGTTTGTTTCAATTCAATGACCAGCATCATGTGAGAATGCTGTAAGTGCTCTAAACCCATTCCCAATATTATTGCTTAATACCTCTTGACTATTAGCTAAAATGTCCTAGACCTGAAATTCTGGTTAGCTTGATGCTTTCTGTTTGACAACAAAACCAAAAGAAGATAAAAATCTGGTTGATTGGCCAGGTAGGCCTTTAGTCTGCAGAATGCTAAGATGTAAGATCATGGAGGTGCAGTGGGAAATATCTTTGACCTGCCTGACTGCATTATTTTGAGGAAGCAGAGCAGACATGGTTTCTGTGTCCCTTTGCCACATCAGACTCAGCCCTGGTATAATGTAGACAGAGCCAGCAGTGACAGCAATTTCATTATTTCCTGATTCCCAAAAGTACTGTATTATGGACAGATTTTATGAGATGGAACAATGCATTCAAATATTACTGCAAGCCACTGGGAGATGATGAAGTGTGAGGGCTGGTTGGCTGGCTTGTTTATTATTTCACACTTCCTCAGTTTGGGCTAAGGCTGTTTATTGTATTCAGAAGCTCTGTGAGGTCCCTGTCTTAAAGATATTTTGGTCTAATTCTTCATAGGAAAATGCAGAAGCAAAAGGACAATGAAAAGCAAAAGGCAACAGCAGACAGGAAGAGGTGATGATATTAAAATAGGATTATTGACTTACTTGGTGATGGCTTGCAAGAGTCACAGCAAAAGTGGATTTCAATAGCAATTATTGGTTTATTTTTTTTCTGTATGAGGACATTTTTCATCTAACATTTTGTTATAACATAGCTATTTGATTTTACTTCTTTCAGTATTTCTCTCTAGCAAGAGAAAATAAAACATTCTTATCTTTTAGACTTTAATGGTATATTTGAGAGAGAAATTATTATTTTGAATTCATATTGCATGATTTTTTTATAGTACTTAAATATATACCTGAGTATCTGAAAATTCACTTTAGACTTCAAAATCCTGGCTATGAATGTGCAAAGAGGTGATCATATTATAGAAACAAATTAAACTACATTTTAAGTAAAAAGAATGGGCACATTGAATATTTCTTCTTTTTTTTTTTTTTTTTTTGTCAGGTTCTTATCTCTTTTGACTGGTGGTGTCTTAGGTCGCAACATTTGTACTTAAAGTTCAATCCTTTAAAATTCATCAGTCTGAATCCTAGTGATTTGCTCTGGCTTCCTAGGTCTTTTTTGGTAGGTAGGTGGGACTGTATAGAATTCTCAAATGTTAATCCTAACTCATACATTATGCTTCTTAAAAGGTAGTCTGTACTAAATTTAATTATGCTCAGACCTATTTTCTTGAAGCCATTAAAAAATCTTTAAAGCAACCAGCCAATCTACCAGACATCTACAGACAAATGCACTTTTTCTTCTATCTTCAAGAAGTAATACATATATGGAGACTTTGTATACTTGAATTGATATTGAAGTTTATTTTCTTTTCCACTCATCTTACAATGAATTAATATCAGATAAACTCTGCTAAAACGTCACCAAGGCACTGTAACTACTAATGGTACTTCCTGTGTTTTGGAAATGCGGCTTGTGAGGGCCATAAGTCAGAACAGTGGGATCAAATGCCATTTTTTCCACCCCCTGGGCAAAACATTCACTTCCACTGTCCTTCCCTTAGCTTAGAGGGTTTAATTCTAAGTCTTAATATATCATATATATTCAACTCTAGAGTGTGAGGTAGAATAGCTCTAGAAACCCTCTGAGGTATTAAAACAATTACCAATCTCTTACCATACTAAATGATTTTCTTTGCTCTGCTTAGGAAAATCCTCTGATATGTAAAAACTTCTGCCAGGCATTCCAGATTATTCAGGGCATGTTCAACCTAGACCTTGCTGATACTTGTTAGTGTAATCCTAGAATAAATGTATAATCTCTTTATCAGTGCCATGGCAATGTTTTTGTTTGTATTTTGCTACACTGGACTGATGCATTATATTAGTAAAGACAGAGATACTACGTTTAGTCATCCTTAATTACGTTTTTCCTGTTTGAGCTTGCAACTTGCATTTGGATCTTCAAATATAATATATTTATCTAACATCTCAAGGTAAGTCTACAAAATCAGGCGCCACTCCTGAAAAATTGCTTCTCCTACTGTCACAGATATCAGCTGATGAACACAGAAATTGCTCAGATTTACTCCAAAGCATTTTTGCAAATATTTTTCAATTTTGGAAAATACTTACCAACCTTTCTAAAATTAAAAATTATGTGAACTATTAAACTCTTTGTGATGCATACTCAAAGATGTTCATTACTGTTAGCTGGGATTTATCACTGAAGGAATTAGTGGAACACATTGCATATTAGTAAGGCAATCTTGGATTTCTATCATATATGTATTTGTATACATAAATTCAGATCTTTGCAAAGATTAAAATGCTCTTCGGGCAAACCAACCCAGACCTGGATTAATGTAGATGATGATTACTTGAGTTTGGAAAAATTATTCCTCTGCTTTAGTCATGAGATAATAGATGGTAAAGATTGAGATCAAAAAGGTTTTGATTTGTAGAGAATAGGGCAGCTGCAAATTCATGAACTGGCACTGACATTGGTTGTGAAAACTGACATAACTCTTGTGCCACGTTGCTGAGTCCCATCAAACCTGGAGAGGCAGTTGCAGAGAATCAAAGATAAGTCAGCTCATGGCAGATAATGTGCAAATTTAGAATGTGCTATTTCAAGCTAGTTTCCTTTGCTGGGTAAGGGAAAAAATAAAGCTGATAAATGTGTCACTCACTGAGTCACAGTCACTTATTCTAGGCACTGGGCATCAATAGAACACTCTGAGTTCTGGACCAGCTATAGAGTCATTCCCTACAGATTAGTATTGATAAAGTGCCCACAGCAAGGCAAATTTTCTCATGTCCATATAATATTTATGGGGTTTGGACAAAAGATAAGGAAAAACAAGTATTTCTTCCAAAATACAGAGTGTAATGAAGTTTCTCTGCAAAGAAATTAAACTTCCATGTAGTTCACCAATGTTCTCTACTGTTCACCAACATTAACAGGGGTAAATTTAGAGGACACTTACTGATAACAAGGTGATAAATGTAATATTGTTGTAATGCCACTATAAGGTTTACTCAAATAATGTTTATGTTAAAATCAAGCTATACATTTCTGCCAATGTTGCCTACCTCCTTGATATTTAGCACTTTTGGCATTTTGTGTAAGAATCTGATTCCCCATAATAATTAGGCTGTAACGCATCTCCACAGTTGTCAGAGCATACGTATGTAACCTTTGCGCTCAGTGGAACAAAGTTCCTTTTAGACCATCATAGCCACTACATATAAAGCACTGAAGTATCTGTATATTGATTAGAATATACCTTAATCAATATTGCACGCTGTTCAAATCCCATCTGGAAGTATTTTTCACCATGCCATTTTCTCACTGTTTTTAATTGTTAGGGATTTTTCCCTGGTTAGATTTATACTTACAAACGTACATTTTTCTGTAGCAGTTGAGAGCTTTAATCTCTCCAAACTTTTTTTTATCTCACTTTTTTCCCAGCAGTTTACTGGAAAACTTAGTGATAATGGTATCAGTTAACAATACTCAGTTTACTGAATAGCTTCATTTATTTAAGTTGAGAATGTTTGTACGTTGCAACTTTCCACAGATATTTTGTCTCTGTTCCTAAATGCTGTCTCCTGCACAGAGCATAACAGAACAGATGAAAAATAAAACCATATCTTGGTCACAGGAAAATCTCTTATGCGATATGCAGATGTCGATGCATCTATAGCTTGGAAAGACAGCACACATGGACCTTTGTGGTCCTTAATCAGTGAACGTCAGCAAGCTGTTAAAATCTTGTCATCTAACCAAGGTCTTGAAGGATTATATATTCCTAGTATATCCTGGCCTGATCACTCTTCAGAGAGGACTGTTCCTTCTAATTTTGTTTTCCTGAGACAAATGCAATGAGCATTGAAAATTCTTGTGTTATTTTTAAGTTGCTCTGTGAAATGCAGAAATTACATTTAACACAGTTTGTATTTTAATTATTTTGTGACTTAAAAAAAATAGTGACATTGGCATACTATAGACAATACATTGTAAATAGTTATAAAATAACTAAGATACACAAGTGTTTACTAAAATTTCTGTTTATGCATAATTTCTTTATGCTTAACTTGAAATTATTTTGGTGGTGTTACTAGTGTTCAGAAGCATGGGTTATTAAGTCTTCAGTTTGGTAGTTCATTAAGGTAGGAGAGATAAAAAAGGTTTCTGTTGATCAGACTAGGAAACTTAATTTTTCTATGTGAAATGCATTTAATGAAATGAGATGATCTGACAAGAACTGACCAAACTCCTTTTGCTCACTTTGTCTGAAAGTGAGCTCTAACAATTACTGGTTTTTTAATTCTTGGCAAACTTGTCTTTAGTTTACATGATTAGTCCTCTTCTGTGTATAATTAGTTGACTGTATGTTATATAATTGCCTGACTCTGTGTGATCTTTATTAATGTTTGTTTCTTACTGATTCTTTATCCTCTGATACTACTACATATTAGGAAGTTGAATATATGCAGTGTTTAGAATAATTGCACTCTACACAAAATGTTGGAAAGAGAACTGCACTTTCACAATTTTTCTAGATCAACTACAGTATGTTGAATGATTTTCCATTTTCATGGGTTGCCTTATTATTTGAATTCCAAGTGATTCCAAGTTGTCCTACATAGCCAACCAATGAATTGTATGAAAGGAATTGAGGCTAGACAAAATTCTGTACTCCTGTCATCTGATAAAGTTTGATAACAGTGCACCAGCATGGCAGTGATGCATATCTCTTGAAAATCCAGTACAGGCCTACAGGAATTGAGGGCACTGACACATTTTGTCAGGGAGCAAGGCTTTTATAAGTGCAGCTTGAACACAGCTGTGTCTTTTCCAATACATGGCCAAAAGACAAAATGCAACATGAGATTTTTATACATTCCAAAGCCCATCTGCCGTGAAAACCCACTTATCTTTGTGGCTACAAGTTTGTTATTGATCCAAAATGGTAAAGAAAAGGCAAAAAAAAAAAAAAGCAGAGGAAAAAAAAAAAAGAGAAATATAGAAGAAAAAGAACAAGAAAAAAGGCACAAAGGGGAAAAATGTAGGGGAGAAAAGAACCATAAATCCATTCTTTTGTTGTTCTTCCAGCTGCATCTGTGAGCAATTGTCACAGTTACTAGTCAAACTGTATTTGACTTGTTGCCAGCATGAATTTTCCAAAACCCAAATGTAAACAAACTCTGCAAGTACTTCCTTATTTGCCAAGCCAGTAATTATTTACTTTGTTTGGGCCTAGCATTACTGTCAGTTCAGCTTTGCAGTCTGTAATGTTTTTGCTAATGAAACCATGAGGTCTAAAGCTATGTATTAACCTTGCCACCCTTCAATTTTGATCTCAATAAAGTTGCACCATGGTTTTGTAAACTAGGGTTGAAGGATAAGCAAATGACTAATTATATTTTGTTTTCCTTTATCTGACTAAATTGTTCATCTTTAAATCTGCCTTGCCTTTAAGGTTAACTCACTGAATCTGAAGCGTTAGGAAGATGTATCATTTAGAATGGTTATAATTACCATTTGTACTGCATGTCTGAAAGCTGACAAACATGCATAACCATACTTGAAAAGTCGTGAAATCATTTCATAATGATAACTTGAAGATGCTTAAAGTATAACAAGTGGATGGAAGGCACTTGGCTGGAGAAACAATAGGAGTATTTGGGTTGAATGTTTACATATTAGATCTTATCGTGGGCCTGAAGGCTGTACAATTTTCATGTTTGTTTGTTAGGTTTATGGATTATGGATCCTTTCATTCTGGAATGGGAAATAAATGTAATATCAGGGATGAGTATAGCCTATTGTTCCACTATATATTGGACTAATCACAGTTACCTTTATTTAATATAAATAAATACTAATTTTTACTCCAAACCACTCTGTTTTTGCTGTGGATTGTTCAAAGTTAGGCATTCAAATTAATTAGAACAGAAACACATCCTTTACCCCATATGACCAGATCACTGGAACAGAAGACATTCAAGTATCATGTAATGTGTGCTGAGATTTTATTATTGCGAATTGTGGTTGAAAAATTATTTTTTCCATTCTTTGATCTTATGGTCACATGTTTCTTGCAGTGTCCACTGCCAGGTTAAGGCCACTTGACCTGTCTTCTGTAATATACAATACTTTTAACAGCTTTGATGTACTCTGACAGCAGCCACAGGTTAGTGTGACAGAGTATAATTCTGGTTAGGCCCCTTTTCCTAGGTGAGGTTTAATTTTTCCCTAATGTAGTAAAACAATACTCAGAAATTACTATTGGACTCCACCAATTTTATTTGTTTTGCATAAGTGATCCAAACAAAGTTAGCTTAGCCCTGCAAATGTTTTCCTATCAAATAGCTTAGTACTTTGGTAGAAATCTGAATTTTTTAGTAGAAACCTCCTTTTGCTGCCTATGTATTCAAATGCTATGCAAGATGATATGTTGCTAATAAAATCTTGTACATAATTTCTGTTTTAAGATGAGATGCTAACCTCTGACCAGAACCATTATACTGGAAAGTGGAATCATTGCTACTAGAAAATCCCCTGATATATCTTAGGATATTTTTCTATGGAATACATTTTTAGAATAAATGTGACTTCAAAATTGTATCATGTGATTAAAAGCATGTGACCAAGCCAAAATAATACAAGTCAGAACTTGAAATGGATTCCAGAATTATGCCAACAGCTAAACAAACTAGTCTTGTTCTACAGCTATTTTAGGGCTGTGGCTGTATTTTGAGGAAACCTCAAGCTGAATCAAGTAAACAGAAACTCACTTGGCCTACTCACTTGGCTTTCTCACTTGGTGTGAGAAATTTAGAGTTTAAAAAGGGCTAGAGAAAGCTTCCTGGTAACTTATTCCTCAGCTGCCAGAATGGTTTCTCACAACAATGTATGCCATGAAAAATGGATATTATTTGTATCTTGAGGACTAGATTAATATTCTAGAAGTCTGTGTTCTGGATGGCTTTAGTTGGATAGAACCAAAGACCTAATACTGTGTTTCTAATTCCAATGGATGTAGAAATAATGTCAAAAAGTAGTACACAGACAAGCATTTAACTTCTGGAAAACTTCTGACTGAAGTCCTAGTGGTTTCTGTTCTGGAATTCAGAACTTTATATAGCTCTAGCCAAAATTTTCTTCAGTCCTGTTCTTAATGGAAGAAAATGTTTCACATACTTTTTTTTTTTTTTTCCCCTACTGTTGAACAAAATAATCAAATTGTGTTTTGAAGATTTCATTTAAAAGAAGGTTATCATTGAGGTTGAAGTTAGTATATGTGATTTGAAACTGGCTTTTTCTGTCATTTTTTGCACCATAGAGTCCTGTCTCATGCTTTCAATATTTCATTTCATGGGTTTCTTTTGAAGATGTTTTTGGCTTGTAAGCTAAAGTTTTACACTTGAGTCATACAAAAAAATCCTCCTCTGCAATACAAGTGTACACAAATTGCTGGCAGAGGCTAAATTGTGGATAATTGGATTGAGCTGTGAGCTTAAAGATGAAGGGGACAAAAGCATGTCCCAAAGCTGCATTTGATAGTCTTAGAGTCTTATCTGGGGATGTTTTACACCAGGCTTGAAGACTGTATTTGTTCATAGTGATTTGTACAATCTACAGTGACATTTTATTTGAGCTGGAGTCATACAGACAAACCATAACATGCGTTTAACTTTTTTTCTTTTTTTTTCTTTTTTCTTTTTTTTTTGTGTTTTTTTTTTTTGTTTGTTTGTTTGTTTTGTTTTGATGAGATATCACTGCAAAACCCTCTGTAGGAGGTTGCTTGAGAAACACATCTGAAGTATTGAGATGAATATTGTAAGATAAGATAAGATGCTACAATGAGCTGCAATGGTAATCTGTTATCAGAGGGAGATTACAGAAGGGATGTGTTAGGAATGGTGTTCTTTTATAGGCTACTGTAAGCAACACTTTGAACTCGTGTCTTACAAAAGAAAAAATATTTGACTTTTAGTATGTATACTTTGCCAAATAATGTTGTAAACTTATTACGGGTGTTTGATTATTTTTCAAAGCATCATTATTTGCAATACACATAGCTGGAAAGTAAACACTGTTTTCTCCTGTTTATCTGTAGCTACCATTTTAAAAGGAACAACACTGGAGATTAAGATACTCCTGTTTATAAATTAATGCACTTTACTGACACAATACACAAAGTAACATGGAAGGAATTTCTCTGTGTGAATGCTTCTCATGGTAACATGTCTCTGAATTTTTCCTTCTCCACAATGTTTCTGTCAAAGCTATTGCTCATCTAATTAGTTAAGATAATTTTTATTATGATATACCTTCATAATAATATAATGTTGTTGTCACAGAAATCAGTGGTACAAAATTCCACAAGGAAAAACTAGATCCTGTGTGTATTAGGTGAAGTGTATATATAGGCCAACAGACTAATATTGCTATGTATTGTCCTGTTCTCTTCAACATTTTTTCCTACAAAGCACTTTTGGAGGCAGTCTGTGGCTCATAGGACATTCTTGATAGCATATATATTTCCTTTTTTGACATTTTATTGACATTTTTACAGATGAGAAATCACACACCTTACCATGAATTAATTTAGTAT
>JANIJG010025559.1:1829-15913 GCA_024611175.1 Megaceryle torquata
CTTGTAATATCCAGGGTGGGGGTGGGGGGGTGGGATAAATAAATAAAAATATTTAGTAGTGGTTTCACTTTCTGATAAAACAAAATTAAAACTTAATTTTCTTATTACTGGCTATTTTTTTTTCTTATCATTTGCAAAGAATTATGTAATTTATGAAAAACACTTGCAACCTTTTCCTATCTAAGAGATGTCACACCTCATATTCTTTGGACTCCCAACAATGGATTTGATGATTGTGAAAGCTGTCCCTTGTGTTTTGGTGCTAAAAGACAGCAAATAGCCTCCCCACTTTCCTGTTATCAAGTTTTTAACCACAAACAACTCTGTTGTAAGTATCTTAAAAACTACATTTATATATTTATAAAAGTATATTTCTAATATATTAAAGCAACTTTTTGAAGCCTGGAAATAAAAAGACAACTGCCACCCATTACAGAAATGCATTGGTTTTCTATTTATAGCACTTATTTATAACATATCTCTTATAGAAAGGTGGCAGTGATAGCTTTGATATTCATCTTGATTTCTCCCCCTTCAATATGCTGCCTTCCAGGACCATTCAATATGACAGGAGCCATCCATCCAAATGTGTAATATTAAGGAAGAAAGACAGCTCTCATCTAGAAAATGTTAATTCCTTATTAGTGGAAAGAATGAATCACTAGATTAAGCAGAATAACTCTGATCACTGATTATTATTCCAACACAAGTGTGTTATCTTGTGCTCTTCCTGTTCAGAGCTTCTGTCAACTGGCCAACACCTGGAGAGGGAGAATTCGAAAGATGACAACTAGATAAACACATGTTCTGTGAGGACAGGAAGAGAAATACTTTCTAAGCATCAGAAACCCTTGTGGGAACACTGCTCTACCTCCCCATTTTGTTGCACTTCACCAGACTGTAAAGGAGTCTGGAGTAGGTTACATATCTATACGGTACCCAGCCCAGCTGACTCCATTCGTATCAGAGAACCCCAGGCACATAGCGCGTTTACAGGTGACACTCCAGGAACCATCAAGGATTGGGGTCTCCAAACTCAGCAAATTAGCCTGGCAATTAGCACTGTTAAGCCAAAATACACTGCAGGTTCTTTTGTGTAGCATTTCTGTATATCAGCATTAGCAAATTAGGAATCCAGACTGAAAACTACCAGCCTGATTAATCTGTCAATAGCTTTCCTGTATTTCCACATCTGTCATATTCTGCACAGGTTGATTTTTCACCTGAATTAGGCAAGATGGGGATAAGGATCAATTGTAGCTGACTGTTCTGCAGAGTTAGGTTTTCAGGCAGGTTGTCTTAAGCTTGAAGAAGCCATGTCTTCTTGCCATCAAACCCCCTTCTACAGAAGCCCTTCATGACTTTCTAATTTTTCCGCTGTACTCATTTTACACCAAGGCCGTACACCACATACTCTTCTATAGCACATTTTACAAATCCATCTGAACACCCTGGTTAAACAGGACAAAGCTGCCCTGTAGACTTCATTAATGTAATGTAAATGAACATAGGGGGGCTTTTATTGAGAATGGACCGGAAGGAGTTGGGACTCCAAGTGAGGCTTTTCTATTTCATCCTCTGAACACTCCTATTTGAAGCATACTACATCACATTTTTTGTGCCACCTCCTGCTCCCTTTAGCCACTAAGATTTTTGTATGACTTAAGATTTCAATAATTATATGCTGATAACTAGCCTTTCACATCATGTCCGTGCTCCTTACTCTCTTATTTTCAAATGCAAAATGCATACCGGGTACACCGACAGTACAGAGTCAGTAATGAGTGTGAGTGGGAGGCATGGGTTGCTGATGAAGATTTGCTTTGATTCCTCTGACTACAAAAGCCTCCTTGGTAGAGAGGATATTTTAAAGTGTCTAAACAAAACCTTTGTCTATGCAAATTCAAAACCATTCTGACATAAAATTAAATCTATTCTTAGTATTATTTCTTAAAGGTCATGAATATGCCATAAAGGATGATCAAAGTATTAAAATCCTGCAACAGCTTAAGAAGAGAGGCAACAACAAAACAGGTTTCTAGCATTTTCATTTTTAAGCAAAATACTGACCATTAATTCTTATTACGGGTAGTAATGTAGAAGCATCATCTGTTACCAGAAGAGGCTGACAATTTGTGTTATAAAGCCCACTTCTCAGTTCTATTGAACTTTGCCAAACTTTAACTGTTTTGCTACAATTTTATAAAAACTGAATATTTGTTTCAAGCTTTGCTGCGGTTTAAGGGTGAACAGACTGGGGGGGGGGGGACAGACACCATTAGTAACCCTAGGACCCTGAGGAGTCAGAGGGCAGCTATTATCCCTCCTCTTCCCTGCCACACTCCACATAACAAGGAGATGGACTCCGGGGGAGCTCTTCCTTCCCGAGCTCTGCTGCTGCAAGTGCAGCTCAGCAGGACTGGGCCTGATTCCACATGCGCTGTGCAATCCGTTGCCATCCCAGAGCAGGTTTTGTATAGAGTTCTGTAGCCTTCTACCCTTAATATTCCTTTTTCTAATTTTCTCCTGTTATTCATTAAATTTGTTATAGTCTTAACTTCCAATTCTTGGATGAGGCATTTTTCTTTCTCCTTATTCCCCTTTTTATTCTCCCCTGGGAGGGAGGGGGAAGGGGGATAACAGAGACAAATCCTGTTCTGTGTTTCGTCTGGGCTTGCCCCGAGCCTTAACAAAGACAAGCTTTTGTTTTTGTTTTAAACTCTCAGCTTAGCCAAAGTAATTCAGAATAATTCATTAAAGGATACTTTGTTTATTCCGTTTTGAAAACAATACTTTTATTATTATTTAATGCTTCCTCAATTCACAATTTGAAAGCAAGACTGAAAATCTGATGCTGACAGAATTTTAATTAGCTCTCCAAAAAAATCCGGGTGAAAAAATCTCACCTCATTCATGCTTATCAGAGATGAACTTCACTTCTCCATCAAAACCCCTCAACACTCCCACTTCACCAGGCTCTCACCTAAAAGAGGTCTCTAGGTGTCAGTTGCAGGGCCCACTGCAATTGCAGCAGACTGAGTGATTTAAGCAAAAGGAATGAAAGAAAAAATTCTCTCTTTTTTTTTTAGTGAAGATTTTTTCCCCTGCAGCAGCCAACAAGCTTGAAGGAGCATTTCACTTCATTCAAATGCAAAGGAAGAAAAAGTTGAAATGGAAAAATCCATTAGGACTGGATGATAAAGAACCAGGGAAAACACCTAAGAGACTGGAGACTTGTCTGTGGACTGATGACATTCAGTTGTTGGAAATCAGACCCAGTACAGTACAGTGGTGTCAGTAACACTACTCCTAAATCTTCCAGGAATCTAGAAAGAGCAGTTTGGAAACAAATAAATCTATTCTATTACTTTAAGGTGTAAATTAATCAAAATATGTCACCTCAAATATAACTGAAGAAAGTTGATGTACTTATTATTAATTGGTAAGTGGGAATATACTAATATTCTGGAAGCACCTTCATAAAAATATGTTTGCCTGGATCATAAAGAAAATAAAGAGGTAGACGTTGATTTATTATTTTCTGGAGTCACCTTGCCAAAACATATGAGGAATAAAAAAAATTTAAACTTGTCCAAGCTTAAATTTGTGTGTTGTATACTCATGAGCTAGAAATAGTGTATAGAAAACTTAGTTGGTTTTTTTTTTCAGTTACTTATTCAAATTACATATTGAAGTTCCACAAAGCTCTGACCTTGGAAAAAAAAAAATCAACAATGCAGAATAACAGATACAAAATAAAAGCAAATTTTTTTCCACTATCTTGTCCTTCCCAGCTCCCTATTTAGTAAAGCCTTTATCTAGTAAATCACATCAAAGCCCTAATTTTTGCACTACTTCCTTTATTTTATCTGTGTTCTTAAAATTAAGTCCACTAATTGATGCTAGACATCTCTCTCTACCTGAGATAAAACATAAACCAGCAGTTACTAAGTAGAGATATCACTAGCTAATAAAGTATCTCCAGTAACTCCATACCTGTTAACATCCATATTTTACTTGTGTTGTCCCTGGAGGCAGAAGCCACAAACTCCCCACACAAATACCATGAGCAGTCCCATACAGCCTGGGCATGTCCTTCTAAAGTTAGAATGCAGCCACATTTTGAAAAGTTCCACATCCACACTGTGGTATCCTCACCTGAAGTGACCAGCTGGGTGCCTCTGTTATGACGACTAAAAAGAATGAGTATTTTTTAGCAAGAATTTCAAAGTACACAGAAAAATAATCTACCTATGTTCAGAAGACAGGTTAAGTAGCAGTTGTTGGTTCTACATAAACATAATTTTATGTTCATTTGTATTTTAGAAAACATCAGTATTTTGACTTTACATAGTTTTGCTGACACCTCAAAGATGAGATAGTCATGTTTTAAATATGCTATCAAAATAAAAAGAGCTATGAAGTAGCTGTCTTCCATGGGGAAGCAAATACGGCTTCCAAAAATGACACTCTTACTTTTTGTAGTCTATTTATAAGTTTACTAATAAAATAATTTAAGCCTAGAGAACCACTTTAAAAATAGAGTAAAATAGTTTCAGAGAAGAATATTTTCTTACTTTCCAAATCCATACAACTTTTTCCATATTTGTTATTTTAGCATCACAATTTTTCTCTTCTGACTCTGGTACCAGCACTCTAACACACTAACTTTTGGGGTCATTGGTATGGTATATGGTCATTGGTTATACAAATGAAAAATACAGAGTTCAGCACAAATTTTTTTCAGCCAAATCCTCAGCTATAAACTAGTGTACTTCTGTGTCATTCAAGCACTGACATATGGCTTCAGACTACAAGTCCATCTGGTACGATAAAATGTTATGCAACTAGTAGGGGATTCTTAATAAAGAGAAAATAATAAGAAAAAGTATGCAGTGATTCTCCTATTATACTTTCCCAGACGTTGCATGTGCCTCGGGATTTCTTTAAGACAGTAGCTTTGTGATTAGCAATCGTCAATGGAGGGTTTTTTTGAAAGACTAATTAATTTTGGAACATATGCAAACCTTTGGCGCCCACAATCGCTTGTGTCAATGAATTCTATAATTTAATTAGGCATTATGTGAAAAAAACTATTTTGGGGTCTTAAATACCTTATTTCTTTTCATTTAATGCTTCTAATTCTAATAGTGTGGTTAAAAGCAAACACTGACTACACATTTAACATCACTGAAACAACCGGGATATTACAGGGCCCTAACATTTTACCCCCAAGGCTGAAGACTCCCACTCTGACTCATTCCTCACACAGCCATCATTCTATCACTTAGATCACATTTATCATCTTTCTCAGCACCTTTTGAGCTGAAACTGAAGAAACAGGGACCCAAGGAAGGCACAGTAGTGTTTTCTGGTTTATTCTGTATTCTTTTCATTTGATTAGCATTTTTGGCACTACTACACAGAAATTTTCAGAAAACTGGCCACAGTGGCTTCAAGATTTCTTTCCTGAGTACCATTTGGACCCATTTTACTTTTGTGCATTACTGTGCATTCATCTGCACTGACTTTCATCTGCCTCTTCACCATCAAAGCTTGCAACTAGAATACCTTTCCTGTACTTCTTCCCATGCAACCTTCATTTTTACTGCCCTGACTAATTAGAGAACTCATCCACCTCATTCTCCTCCCCAGCTTCCAAGATCATTTCAATAACTTAGATGCCAGCAAAGATCCCTGTGGGACTTAGGAATTTCTCCATTCTGAAAGTGACATTTTATTCCCATCCTTTCACAAGTTTTTAAAGTTACAAGATAGATATCTTTTTTACTCAGGACAGTTTTGCTTCTTTAAGAGTTTTTATGAAGCAACCTTAAGAATAATTCACTGAAAATCCTGGTAAATTCAGCATACCTATCTCCCTTGATCAAAAGCTCAGAAAGCCCTTCAGTGAGCTCTGATTTCTGAGACTTAATTTCCAAAGCCATGCTGACACCTCCCAGTGCTTCATTGTAACAAATGTATCCATGTATCCCGTAACTTTGTTTAATATCATTTCTATCAGCCTTCCCAGAACAAAAGTTAGATCAACTGATTTACAGCCTCTTCATCCCAAACTCTTAAAATGTTGAAAGTTAATGCAGCCTTCCCAAATTACACCAGGAACAATGAATGGATTTGATTGCATTTACTACCAACCCCCCCAAAACAAACAAACAAACAAAACAAAACAAAACAAAAAATAAACAAACAAACAAACAAACTAAAAAATCCCACACAGGAAAAATATGGTGTGGGGATAATACACAAAAATACAGGGTAGAAATATTTTAAGCTTGGGTTTTCAGACCAGTTTCTACTGTTATGTCACCAACATCACTAAGAAGATCTTGCCTTTAAGATCCAATAAACTCGGGTTTAATTTGACTAATGGAAAATGTGCTATCACAGGCAGTAGAAATCCTTCTTCCAAATCTCTGGGTATAAAACTGTGGGAACTGAAAACAGCTCAAGAGTCAATCCTAAACACTACTGTAAAACTTCATCCTAAGAACATCCTCTGAGATATTTAGTTTGCTGTTGCAGTGTTAAAAGATAAAACAAAACATAAAGAGGGAAAAATAAGTCTGGGATGGGTGGAGTTGGTGTCAATGTTTTTGGTTTTTTTATTTCCCCTCTCCATCGTTTCCTCCTTTTCCAATAGATGTCTACCAAATTGTTCTGTAAAAGTACCTACTGAGACAGCTTGAAATATGTGCATCATTTATCTGATAGATCTTAAGGGGGAACTTGCCATTATGAAATATCACCTACCCAATTTTTTTTACTATTTTCAACACATTTTAGATGGATATTTTTTGTGAAAGTATCATTATAATCCTCATTAAGGCAGTTACAGCCCCATGCCTAAAACAAACCCTTGAGAGATTAATTTCCCCAAAATTTTAACACTGCACAGAGATAATTCTGAAGCTTTTTTCCACATAGAGCATAAGGGCTTGAAGCCTGAATAAAGGTTCAAAGGAGACCCTAATTTTGTCATGCTGCTAGGAATAAATGTGCTTTAATTAATGAAACACTAGTACTTTTAATAACTTAAGATCCCACTCCTGGATACAGAGAAAAGTAACAAAGTGACAAATTGTCATACCCGTTATATATATATATGAAATAAGAGCTTTTTTAAAACAAATTCAGAAGCAGGTATAAAGTGGGACTGATGAAATCTGTAATTGATTCAGAGGGTAGTATGCACTGCTAGTGTTGTGAATTCAAAAAAAAAGATTTATTGCTTATGCATTTTTTAATATATAATCCCTAAAATGCTACACAAAGAACCAGTTCCTTGGACTGAATTTTAAGAATACACCATGCAGGCAGTGATGAAATTCTTTCAGAAAACAGATATGAGCAGGAAGGTAGTTCAAATGGATTCAATTTGGCAATCTGTGGCAGGGGAAAGAGTTATAAATGAGGTTTAACACTCCTTACAGATGAAAGGAGAAAAAAAGCGGAGATTGAAAACAAAAGCTCAGCTTGCGCAGGAAAAAGTTTTGAGGGACAGATTGACAGTGCAAGTAAGGGCAAAAACACTAAGGAGCAGAGGGACCCAATGTCCTGGTCCCCTGCAAGACAAGCTCCCTAATATTGCCTGGGCATTAAAAAAAAAATAAAAAAGAGGCATTACTTCATTAGAGAAAGGGGAGTTGCATCAGTTGAGGATCTGCAATTATGCGCTTACGAACTTAGCAGCATTTCTGGGAAGCACAACCTGCTGCTTATAGGAATGTTGGCTGTCAGAGCTGTTTCAGCACTGGGCCTGCACTTTGTGGTCATGAAATCTTTGCCATACACTGGTAGTCAAACCAAACACACATGTACGGAACAATGAAAGTGCTATGTCAAGTCAGGCAGGCGAATCAGAATGCTGTTCTTCAAAACATAAAAAAAAAAAAAAAAAAACCAAAAACCCCACAACATATCCTACATGCTTAATAGGTGATCAATAATGACATACTTTTTTCCAGTTTGCATAATTTTTGGGTCCTGGTAGATAAAAGAAACACCCCAAATTCTGAGGTAAAATTTTGTTACCCACAGCTGCAACATTATTTTTACTGCACTATTGCTCTACACATATAAGACTATTTGGGGGGCGAGTGGGATGGGACACAACCTATCAGGATAAGTAGATGTTAGGTTGGCTGTCAGTTATGTTACAGTTAGGCTGTCAGCTTAACAGTCTATGATACCCACACAGTCCTCTACCATATGACTGATTTTCAAACAAAATGCACACTGATTCTTATATTAAAAAACATAGGGAAATAGTACATTAGATGCTCAGCCTTAATCATGAGCAGCTATAGACATCATCTCCATTTGAATTTAAGATTGATCACTAACAGCAAAAGATCCAAGTAATCCTGTGCAGTATGTATATCTTTAATTCAGAGGATAATGACACACTTGAATTCTTTTTTTTTACCTAATCTATCAAACAGCCAGACAATATATTAGAAGACAAGAACAACATAAAGCCCATCTTTTTCTGTCACTTGAAACACATTCACATATATGCAAATAACTTCACCGACTTTTAGACATCTACTGCTAGTATTTTTTTTTTTTTTTTACAGAAAATAGCAGTTAATTTGTGTACAGTGCTTTATAGATGCAATCAGATGGATTTGTACGGTCTTGCTTGGTCTGTTTTGAAGGATTTCCATTTAGACTTTCAAACAGACTAAAGCACTACAAGGGATGAAATACACCTTTATAGGCTAAAGTAGCTCTATAGAAAAAGCTTCAAAAATTCTAGGCAATGGAAAATCTATGATACCTGCAACCGCTGCATTGTCTCTATAGATAGATTTTTATTTTTCTTTTTAATACTAAATACACATACATTTCTACCCTTCAACCGATTTCAGGTATTCCTAATTGATGCTACAAACCTACCCTTCCAGAAACCATTAGAGTGGATAAAAGCTCTGGAAATGTCAATTCCGCGTTTCACAAAAGCAGATGGAGCATTAGTTTCTCAAGTCTTCACAAATCTTTTCTCCCCTGTATTTTAAACAAAAGTTTCCTTTCATTATACATTTCTTCTTCCAGCTTCACTGTTCTCACTACACGATGCCACTGCGTTAATACTGAATTGTAGACATATCAATAATTAAGACTCACAATCAGCCACGGCACAATCCTTTTTACAGAGTTATCTGACATTTCAGGGGACTGATTACCCTTCTGGAATACCAGTCAAACGGAGGCAATAGCTACACCAATAGCATTGCCCTGTAAATGTAGCAAATGTAATAGCAACAGTCAAAGCAGCTGCAATTATTGCACCCTGTTCAAATATTTCTCAAGCTACTTCAGGGGAATTACTCAGGTTACCTCTAAAGATGCTGCAGAACACAGAGTGAGCAAGCTTTACTGCTTCACAACATCAGCTGCCAAAAAGGGACGTAGTTTCCATTCTTCCAAATTTACAAGGAATGTCATTTTGCATCAGCCAAAATAAATGATAAAGCCATTTGCATCATTAGATCTAGCTGTCTTGAAAATCCTTCTTCCAACCTCTCCTATTGCTAACTGGAGCAACACCTCTTCATAACCACTGAGCATTCTTGGCCAGCTTTATTCTGACTACTGATGGAGAGACAGAACATCTTGCTCTGCAGTTTATTTGGTAGTAAGGTAGACTTCTCTGTGCAACATATCTCTTCTCAAGAGTTAATCGCAGAACTATTATTTTTAGCAGTTGCCAGGGACAGTACCATGAACCAGACAACAATTTTGTTACTGTATTCTACACAGCATTAAGTGAACGTAGCAACATCTCTGCTACTAGCATTTGTAGCTAATATTTTTGTAACACTGTGGACGTGCCCAGTGTTCTGCAGAGAAGCTAACCTAAGGGCTCCTTTCCCGAGATAATTACACCCTAAATGAAAACGCAGTGAGCAAAGCCTTACATGCAGCACTGGCAAATAATGGTTCTCAAAGCAACACACCAAAAGAAACACAACTAGTGTTAAAAGTTTTGTGTCCTAAACAGCTGCAGCAACAGGTAGCATCTGACTGGAACTTAACCGTACCACATAAGCATCAGCAACTCAACAACAAATTTTAAACATACAACCTAAAACATTACGGGATTATCAATCTTTTACCACAGCAATTGAAAAACACTTTAAAATCAATATTCCAATTGTTTAATCAGAAGAATGATGTCTCTTATTTACCTCCATTACTGCAATTATTGTAAATTCAAAAAGCTACTATTTTATTTGCTGTATCAGCACAGGCAGAGCCTAAGCATAACAAAGCCTAAGGGAAGAACTACAAATACTAGTAAAGGTTACTTTAATTTTGCTGACATTTTATGCCAGAACCAAGAGGAAAGATAAAGAAAGGAAGTGTCTAGAAAACTTGAGTTATTCCATGAAAAACAGAACTAAATGAAGAAAGAATGCCTATGAAGTATCTTTTGCCTCTTAAACTCATCATCTTAGCTGGTGATTAAATAAACATGTCGGGAATTGATCGATCCTTTAAACTTTTGTCTTCTTAAGCTTTGTCAGAATTAGCCCGCAGGTTAAAAGTTACTAGAGAGTATGGGAGAGGGCATAAGGAGCATGTGCAGAAACAGCAGAAGTAGGAAGTGGGGGAATTCACCCCTGTAAGGTTCCTTTTCCTTGGAAACAACACTAAAATGAGCGATGCGGTTACACTTAAAGCATACACCTTCCTGATACTAAAACCCATATCAAACATCAGTTCAGCTGTGCAGTCATCATCACTCTATTTTCCTGCTTTGCTGGGGTGTGGTTTTGTCACAGCCCCTCCTTTTCTTCTCATCAGAGAAGGTGAAAATCAAGCTTGATTTAAAAAAGGTTGGGGGTCAACATATTATTTAAGAAGTTCCCATAAAAAAAAAATATATCGAAAAGACAACAGGTGATTTTTTTTTTTCCACAGCAGGTGGAAGACTTTTGCAGTTCCTTGATAAAGGGTAATGGGGTTCCAACTCTTTGTGGGTACAAAGGAAGATGGGACAAAGTTCTGGAAAAGGAATACATCGAGGATTAAATGGAAACTGCATCTGGCACAAGAACCTTCGAAACAAGAAGTAGAGTCCAGGAGGGTACGGAGACAAAAAGCTCACAAATACCTTCCCCATTCTCATCCATTCCCACACATCCCCTAGCACTCATTGCTGGGGACGGAGTGATGGTCCAGAAGAATTTGGCATGTGCAGCCAGCCTTATGTTCTCAGTCTGCACTTGAACAACACACTCCGTAGCAAAGACTCTGTTTCTAATAGATTTTGTAACCTTGAAACACACTTGAGATGGAGTTCGCTTTTTCTGTTACTGGAATTCTGAGTCCCATTAATTATTTACAGTGACATTTCTTATTAAAACCCCTAGGTTTTTTGGTATCTACGATTCGCTTTGGTTGTTGCTTTTATTATCCTCATGGACTATGTGTCTAAGACACATCTTATGTAGCAAATGAGGTATGTTTCATACTTCAGAATAATCTTAAGCTCCGTTTTACTCCTGTTTTATTAATGGACATAAAAAGTCATTTATACAAAAGGTGAATGCCAGAATACTCAGCAGTAGAAATACGAAAATAACTTTTCCTCATTTATCATCAAAGCTGAGGGGGAAAAGAAAAAAAAATTAAATTTAAAAAATGCAAAAATCAATCATAAACTGTCATTCTATAAACCGATGAAGAAGTTTGAAAGCCAGGAAGCACAGCAGTAACCAGCAGATGGTACCTAGGTACATGCCTTCATGTCTGAGAAGAAAAATTCATCCCTCCTGCAAAACCTGTGACATAAGGCTATTGGCTGGAAAACTCCAGAAAATTGTCAACACATCGCATGCCAAGTGCGAAACTCAAGGTAATTTTTCATTCTACATTACTTAATTGCTAGATCTTTTTATCATATTTCATGCTTATATATTGACCCGAGACAGGATAACTGTTTCCCCCTGCCATTCTGCCCAGCTGACAGCTGGGTGTGACAGCAAGGCGAAAAAAATAAAGCAGTCTTTTGGCACAGCACCGCTTGTCACTGCTTCAGGTAAGACAGACACTGGGACTAGGCACCATAAAAGTAGTAATCTTTTGTTTTAATGACATTCACCTTCTTTATTAAAACTTCCTTGAGGCTACATTACACTTTGTAAGTGACAATTTCACATCTGTGATAACTTAAATATGCTCCTGCTACCAGAAAGAGTCCCAGCATGGTATACATATTAGAGGTGCAGTCTCACCAGTGTGCAGTCCAGGGGGATGATTACCACCCTAATCCTGCTGGCCACACTAGTGCTGATACAAGCCAGGATGCTGGTGGCCTTCTTGGCCACCTGGACACAGGTTGGCTCATCTTCAGCCAGCTGTCAACCAACACCCCCAGGTCCTTTTCCATCAGGCAGTTTCCAGCCACTCTGCCCCTGCGTGCAGTATTGCAGGGGTTTGTTATGACCCTAGGACAGGACCCGACACTTGGCCTTGTTAAACCTCATCCCATTGGCCTTAGCCCACTGCTCCAGAGGATCAGTCTGTTTTCCCAAGTAACAAGCAATAGGACAAGAGGAAACAACCTAAAGTCGTGCCAAGGGAAGTTTAGGTTGGATATTATGAAAAATTCCTTCCCCGAAAGGGTTGTTAAATTATATCCCAGGATGCCAAGAGCAGTGGTGGAGTTGCCATCCCTAAAGGGATCAAAAAGCCATGGAGATGTGGTGCTGATGGACATGGTTGAGTGGTGACCTGGCAGTGCTGGTTGGACTTAATCTTAAAGGTCTCTTCCAACCACAGATTCTATGATTTTAATACGCATTTTCAGACAATTAATTCAAGTCATTTATAACCAAGTTTCAACCCAACAAGACCTTTGTGTTTTCGAGTATTTTCCCTTTGTGAACTGAGTTCCAGTGACAGAAGCCAGCATATCTAACCATACACACTGAGAGATACTGTCTCACCTGGCACCTTTCCCATTGCTCTTACCACCTTGTCTCTGTCCTAGTGCTCAACTACTCCATTTTAAGGTTTTGGCCTAAACACAGCCTATAGTTCTACTTTCAGGATCACTCTGATGATTATTTTTTTATGTCCACAAGGTAGCAGATTGCTCCAATCCAGGTGACAATCAATGGCTGACCACTGTCAGGCCTGCTACCTTGAAACCCTTCACATTCCCAAGATTAGCATGGTTCCCCCTGCAAAGATAGCGCATGTGTTGTCATTCACCACGGGCTAGTCTTTTTAACGTATGGAAAATGAGCTAGCTGTCTTTCAATGTCATGTAATTAAAAGTGGTTAAATGAGATTTTAAAATAATTTAGGCACCTGGTAGAAGGCAGTTTATAGAACATGTAAAATTGCCTTTTAGGAGGATTTGGAACCATTCCAGGTAAGGAATGAAAAATGAAAAGACAAAATATAAGCTCATTACAATACTTAGAGATTAGATGTAGCAAAATGCCTGTCAGCATGACAGCAGGCACTAGACAATGCAGGGCTCTCTGCAAGAATTAAACACCAATGAATAATTACCTTTTTAACAACAACAACAAAAAAATAATAATGTGTCTGTCACAATTTAGGGTGGGGGAGGCCCCTTAGACCTGTAACAGATGCTCTCTGTTAACCCTCCTCCCTCCCCAAAGGGGAAGAGAAAGGCAAAAAGGGAGAAAGACTTTGTGATTAGAAAAGGAAACTAGAACAGCTTGAATGAAAAGGGAAATAATAAAAATGGAATATATACAAAACCAGTACCAAACTCAACCCCCCTGATGGTAATTACATCACCGTCACCACTGATGCTGTGGAGCAGGCACTAGGATAGTCCCAGACTGGACCTCTGTTCTGAAGATGGATTCTGTTCCCCCCCCTCCCCCCATATATATATACAAGCAAAGCCAGCAAAGTGGTCAAAATGAGGGGCAAGACCCTCATGATCGCTCTGCTTTATACCCAATATGATGTATCTGGGCTGGATACCTCGTTGGTCAGTTTGGGGTCCCCTGCCCTGTCCCCTCCTCCCTGCAGGTGCAGCCTTTCACTTTCTGCACCCCCCAGCGTGG
>JANIJG010025562.1:39782-51745 GCA_024611175.1 Megaceryle torquata
ATTGCCTACCAGATACCACCTCTAACTGTGGCAATACAATTATTTTATAGACTATATTTTACATACCTTTCTTTCAAACAGTTGCATCAAGCAATTAGTTACATGGTTAGAATAAACAACATTACATAATCTCAGCATATTATGAAAGAAATGGCAGTTGATAGTTCTCAGGCTTGCATAAAATCTATTAGTCATTATTTCCATCTCAGAAAGAAAATGGAAGACATTATAAAAAAAGCGAAGTGTGTACACACTTTCAATTATTAAATTTTGGTTTTCATATTCACTGAAAAAAATCTATTATATTTAATATATATTAAAGAACTATCAATGGAATTAAGATTTTACCTGTAAACAACCATGTTATACTGTAACTGTAATACAGTAGAATAAAAACTGAGCTAAAAACACAGAGGAAAGAAAATTATACAGATAGATGTCAGTGGGGTACCTGCACATGTTGCACAGGAACGGTGACACGGTTCACATTCTCTACCGTTATGGTATTTTCCTTCTTCACAGCGGACAGCACATTTAGTGCCATGCAAACTAATGTAAAGAGGTAAAAAAAGCAGAGTGTTTGGTCAGTTAAGAGAAACAGAGGACAACAAGGTCATCCATAAACCAGGAGCTCTCTTTTAATAAAAGAACAACCCATATATTAGGATTAACCAACTTCCTTCATGGGTCATATTTTTTAAATTTAGAGACAGCAATCACTTCCAAGTGGGAATGAAATGCAGTTTTGCCCTCGGTGAAATACAGAAGCTATTTACAAACTCATTGTAAATACTACCATGTGGTAGGGGATAGAAAAAATAATCAACAATAACAGAGTGCTGAAAATTCAGACATGTAAAATGCAATTACACACGAGGAATGTGGCACAGGGGCAGCATCACTGTATAAAAAAACCCAAACTCTAAGGGAGTTGTTAACAAGATCTCATGCTTCTCTTGAAAGACAAGCAGCATCACCCAATACTGTGCCACAGCACAGGTTAAGAATAGATTCACAATGAAGGAAATCACCACCTCTTTCTGCAATAGCAGTTTCCTTTGAAACCTCCTAACTGAATGCCGGTTCTGAGTGGCTGGGGAGGTTTGTCAAGATTGCAGTCAGGTATTCTGCCTGCAGGCACTTTTGAGAGAGAGCACAGAAGAATGAGTAACAGAGAAAATAAATCCTGTGAAGAGTCACATTTCCATGCTTCCTTCTAAGTAGCTGTTTATGTCTTCACGTATAAGATGCCTAACAGCAGTGTTTTGGGGTTTTTTTAAGATAGGATTTCTCTGACATCTTTTCCATCTGTGAAATCTCAGCTTCCATCGGGTTCAACTCTCTGAAAATGCCCTTCAGCTTTGGAGTTTACTATGCTGAGAGAGTGATAACCCTGTTTCATGGATTGGATCCAGCAAAAGTCTTGTGTGCTCAGCACCAATGGAAGTTTTTTCCTGGTTTAGAAAACAAAATAAAATAGCAATTCAGCAAACCTAACAACTCCTCCTTTCTTATTATTTTTCCTGAGTCATACAGCTCAAAGTGTTTTATGAAGCAGGTAGCATTACTGTGTTTTTACCAATGGGAAAACCAATAATTTGCCCAAGTTTATTTAATGGGCCAGTGATTGGATCAGAACAGGAATCCAGGTCTCCCAAGTCCCACCTAGGGCCCTGACCATCGATAACACTGCTAAGAAAATTCTAAGTTTTGAATAGCTGAGGAATATGAAACAGATGTCCTGCAAAGCTCCATTTCTCTGTCACACCCACAGATGTTTTTTCAAAACATTACCAAAAGTCAATCTAAGTTTGCTAATATTGCCCAAAAAAACATGAAGTTTGGATTCTTTTGATGTTTTTATATTTCAATTTCTCCCTCCCTTCTCACACTAAAGGCCTGTCTACTTTCTTCAGTGGTGCTACAAGCTGGTGTTTGTGTTAAAGGACAGGGCAACTCCATTCCTGAGAAATAAAGAAAAGGGGGGCTTAACTTTTCTGCAGCAGCTGTATCCTGTATAGTTCCAAATCTATGTAATCTTTGGTGTCCTGACATATATGCCCATTGTAGGAACTTCTAGATTCCTAATTTACTAATTTGATTTTGCAGAAGTTCATGAGGACAGGTCATGCTAAGTCTGTTATAATTCTCCAAAATCTTAACATGGACTGCAAATTTAATAACATTTTTAAAAGGGAAACAGATACTCATATTTCACAGAGTGTAAATAGACCCCTGTTCTCATTCAATCCTATGCTTTTCTTCCTATTAGATCACACTTCCTTTTCAATGGATCACTTTTAAAAAAATAGAGATAGTAAAATCAAAAATTGTGCAGGCATTTGGAAAATCTAGATGTTACCTAAATACACAGAAATGAGAAACCTGCTATTGTCCTAGAAACAAACAACACTCATCTTTTACTAAGAGATGAAAGTCCACTGTGATGCAAGGTAAAAGCTCAGTGTTAAAGCATTCAAAGAATACTTGTATTCTGCAATAAGAATCCCTGCAGATAATGACTTTATATTTTTTGTGGCATAAAGCCAGAATACATGCCATCATGAATTTTATAAGATTTCTGGCCTTTGCTTGGATCAAAAGGTCATTCATTCATAAAGGAGCTTGAAATGCATACTACTGCTTTGTAGGTTTTACCTATCATATTCAAGAATGATTAAGTTTCCTATGATGAAAAAACATCAACTGCTATTTAAAATATGTGCACACTATATTGTAGCAGAATTGAGCCTGAGGTACTTGAGATAAGTGAATGACTATATGGATATATGAAGAAATACAGTAAAGATAAGAAAGTAGTTTCTAACTATCACAAGAATGAATCAGAAAGATTAATATGACTCATCAGCTCTACCTCTAAAATAATCATTGACCACAACACTGTAGGTAAAAGAAGTGAAAAAGCCAGCTTTCCATATGACTATGTGGGGTTTTTTTTTACCTGAAACGAAAGATCTTCTAAAAATGTGTTGTTAGACAAACTGGTAAATAGCAGCACAAGAAAATACTGTATTACAAACTAAACATCAATGGAACACATGAAATGAAAGCCAGTCAAGGTTAAATAGCTATGTGGTTTTCTTCATTATGTATCTACAGCCTTGTAAGCCTCTTCAGATATTGTGTTTAGTACCATCCATCATTTCCTTACCTTAAGCCAAGTTTGCATTCTGTGCAGATTTGGAATTCAACACAAGTCTTACAGTTTTCGCTACATTTTAGGCAAACAATCTTATCTACAAAGGGAAAAAAAACCAACAAACCAGCCCAGAAAACCTTTGTCAGTTACGCTTAATAAAACTATATGCATATATTATTACAAGACCTACTGCTATCTAGCTTGATATCAGGAAGGGGAGACTAAAATAGCTAAATTCTGCCTTAGCTTTTCCCATCAAACCGTTTAATTTATTTCTAAACATTTGAAGTCATAGTTATAACCTGAAAAAATACTATTTGTGGTCATTAAAAAATCTTCATAAACATTTTAAATTTACATTAACAACTTATAATATGAACTTAAATATTCTTTTAATATAGCAGTGATATGCAGTAGTGATTGCCATATGTTCCAGACACTGTACTGCAACCTTCCTTTTACACTTTTCATGCAAGCAGTCTGTACCATCTTCTTGATCTGGTGCTTAAAGACATACCTGCATGAACAGGTCTGATCGTAACAAATTCAACACATATATTACTTAACATCTGCATTTTCATTTCAAGAGCTCCCTACTTTAAGAGATACCCGCCTCTCTTCAGACCTGCTGTCTTCTGAGATGCAGTGCCATGTACCTTTTTGGGAAGAAAAATCTGATGTTTCCATTTAATCCTAAATTTTCATCAATCCATCTTAACTGGAAAGGAAATCCCTTTACTGTAGTTCTCACACAGTGAGAAATGGAAGAATTAATGTAGTATCTTCTTCCACTAATTTTCAAAAATGAACATATAGCTTCATGATGGAGAAAGCAAAAGGACAGGTACCTAGATGAACAAAGCTCTTGAGCACATACTTATTTTCTTAGGAATGTATCCTGAGTCACTGCAGTTTTAAGCACGTTTGAATATATGTCTAAGTATTTTTGCTAGCCAAAGCTGGAAATTAAACATAGGCACTCTACTTGGCAATCAAAGGAGGAAACTGAAGGCAGGTGTCTCACATGGCAGAGAATTACTGCTTTTGGATCGTCACATCACTGCAGATACTTAGGTCTGTCAGAAATGTTAACTGCAAACATGTTTTACACCTGAGAAGCTCTCTCTTCTATCTGGTGTCATATCATTTCAATTTGGGAGAATGGGGAATACCTCATTTTCAGAATGTGGGTGCTGCCTGTCACTTTCTGGAGGAGTGATAACTTGCTTTGTCCTGCACTTGGCTTGCCCTTAAACTGCCCTCGTTGTGCTACCATTACTCCCAGCCACAAGCAGAAAAGACATCCTGTCACTAAGCATGTTTTTTAATATAAAGGAAGATTTTTTAGGAGATTCTTGATCACACTTGCCAACAATTTAAAAAGAGAAACAGTGTAAGTGATAGATGCATCAGCATACACTTCTCCTGCTCATAAGTATTCCAGCAACCTCCCCAGATCAAATCCTGTAGCCCACAATAAAGGAACAACAAGAAATACTAACTCTTATCCAAGTAAAACCCATCAGGGCAGTTGGTAATACAGCTATTGGTTACTTCATTCAGGTAGTAGCCAGATTTACAGGTCATGCACTGGTCACTGTGGCCTCCAACACAGGTTTCACAGTTGGGTGAGCATTTTTTACACCGTTTCTTGTCTGCATTGTAGTGACCAGGTGGGCAGGTTGAAACACAGATCCTGCAGACAGCACGGAAGAGAAGGCAGAGTCATAAATGAAATAACCTGTGACCATATTCCTGGACCATGACTGCAAAGCAGAAGTATTCCTCAGTGCTGCTGCTCTTCTAATGATCATATTTACTACTGTGTAACCCTCTAAAGCATAGCCTCTTCTATTCCATTTATTTCCCCACAGCATATGCTGTGTCACTGGCAAATGCCTTGTCTGACAGTAATACAGTATAGTTTTTGACCATTTACATTTCTTCCTGTTGAAACTCAACCACAGAAGCTGTAGTAGCTATAACAGTTATATATATATCTCCTCTTATAAAAAATAATAAAAAGATAGGCAGATCATCAGAGAAGAATATTTGAAGGCTGTACTTTAAATACGTATTTGCTAGGGTCTTGTTTTCATCTCCTAAAAAAATTTGTTAAGTTCAGTGGAAAATGAATTATCCATGACTGCAACAAAAGGAAGAGGAAAGGAAGTTAGGATATACATTAAGAAATCTATGAAGCAATGATTTTTTTCTCTTGGTCTTACCGTGTGTTGTTCTTAGATTTGTAGTAATAGTGCAGACAGTCAGTACAATGATCTGGTCCTGGCCCATCACACCCCACTTTACTGCATTCTGCATTGCAGGGACCTGTAGTAAAAACAGAATACAGGAGAGGAAGGGATCAAAACATCTCATTTAGTATTGTAGCACCACTTAAAACACAGTATTTTGATGTAAAATGCAATTACTCTGTTTCTCTGTTTGATTTGAATTTCAAATAGTAATTTGGCTCCACCAAGATGAGAAGCTTTTTAGCACCTGAAGACCTTTCAAATCCCGGCCTCAGTATTTGTTCACAGGGATTTATAATTTTTAGTAAGTGTGGCATCCTCTATAGAATGTATCAAAGAGAAACTATTTCTGGATTCAAACAGATGCTTTCATGATGAGTAACAAGTTATTCTGAGTTTTATTCAGAAATGTGTGAAGGCTTCTGCAATTCATAATAAGCAATTATTAGCAAGATAATTTACTAAAAGCAGGTCAACGTAAATGATGAACAACATGATCAGTGGCTACTCTAGTTACCAAATGGGTAACAACCAGGCCAAGTAGCTACCACAACCCAACTGAAACAGCCACCAGGGCCCAGTTGTGCTTCCCTTGATGCTGCTACATGATGCAAAAGCCTTGGCTAATACCTGCTGACTCGCAAGTCTTCCATCTCACCAACACTCATGTTGAACTTGATGATCCTTATGGGTCCTGTCCAACTCAAAATACTCTGTGTTAGAGTTTTCAAACAGGTCCTTCCTGCCATGGGAGGAGAGAACCATCAACTCGGCCTTTATGTGGGTGAACAAAGCTCATGGGTCAAGTTTTAACTTTCAGGGTCACTGCTCTCTCATGAATGACATCTGTTGAGTTTGCCAGCCACACTGAAATTTCTCCTAACATCAGGTAAACTTGAAGTAAAAGTGAGTTTGCTTCATGAAAACTTAAGAAGTTAGTGACCTTTACAGGAAAGACAGTAGTGTTTCAACACCTAGCAAAGCAAGGAGTACAGAAGCCCTCAATCTAAAATATGGACTGTGGGTCTGACATGCTGTGGTCAGGAGACCAATAACAGAAACTTCTAAATTTAACCTTGTCCTGCTGTTTGCTTGCTGGATCTATATTACATCTACATGATGCTCCTAATGTTGGATTACATGTAGGGAACTGATGACTTGACTTATTTTGCAGTGCCAAAAATCCAACTCTGAATATTAAAGTCTAATGCTAAAGTTGAAACACTTCTATAGGATCAGTGAGAAAAAAAAAACCAAACAGATGTAGAAGATAATGTTCTTCAGATATGCACGTGTGCATCCGTATGTATACATATTTTTATATGTTTATATGAAAAGCAGTGCATTCTTCATAGTATATTTAAAGTGTAGCTTTAACTCTAATTAATAACTCTATGCTTACAAACTCATAAGGATGTAATTAAAATGTTTGACTTTAAATTATGAAAGAAATACTTCTGATCTTAATTTAAGAATCCATTTCACTGAACATTTTACATATGCAGAGGCTCAGGTCACTCCTTCAACCTGTTACGTGTTCACTAAATACACAATCAGAGTAAATGAATGTACGCACCTGAATAGTCATCTGTCCCATAATCTTCTGTAGGGTCTTCAACTGGACTAGAACGCACTCTTTCCACTTTTGGAAAATCATTTCTTGGTGAGTAAGGCTGAATGGATGTTCCATACAGTACTAAGGACCACTCTTTCAATTTTCCTACAAGTTAAACATTTAAATAATTTTAGAAACCATTTCTATTTTCTATGTCTTAAAAAACCATATATCTTGTAAGCATGGCTTTGTGAGTAGGTATGGAGGATGCTGCTTTCCTAACAGTTGTCTTCAGTTTAACATAGAGTAATCACTGCTCCACTATAAACAGAGAAAGCACACTTCCTTCAATCACATTTTCTATTTTCAGCTTTTGTAGGTCCAGTGAAAGTTTACACAATGGATTGAACTAAATTTAAACAATAAACAACAAAACCTTTGATTATATGGTTATCTAGAATATGTTCATGGTATTCAACAAGATGATTTTGATCTAGGACTCACTTTCCCTGTAATAATTTAGTAATTATTCAGTAATTATTATTTGATATCTTTTAGCTAACTAGCTGTATTCAGAATTCTGACTTAAAAAAGGGGTTACATTTTATTACTCGAGAGTACTTCTCATTAGCTTACAGGATACACCTGGATTAATAGGAAACAACTTTTTTTTTTTTTAAATCACCATGGTAGATCATCAGTGCCCACCCCCAAACCAGTATAATTTCTTATTTTGCCCTCCCCACCCCTCATCCCTGCCCTGGTTATTTGGCAGGTATATTGCCTGCATTCATCACTAATATTTTATCCTTTCAGTACTTGAGTGAAGAAAGGAAAAAAATATTTGCCTGCCTGAATCATTACCTGACTTTTGGGCAAGTTTTTTTTTTGTGGAAGAATAAAAAGACAAATGTATATCAAGTCATTGGTTCAGGCTGACAGGACACAAAGTGTGAACTTCCAGTCCCCACCTTTCTGTCTGTTCTAGCTGGTGAATTAATTCTGTCAAGGAGGAAAACGACTTTGGCCTGAAATAATGCCTGAAGTAATGATGCATAAAAAGTCCTTGAAAAGATGGAACGTGAGTTTGGTCATATCCTATTCTCATGATTATATTTATCTATGTTGAATTCTCATCAGAAGAGAAAAGAAACAGAAGAATAGGGAGTGTTTGTCTTATGAATTTGAATGATCCTGTTTTGGAGGCTGTTCTGTGGTTAAAATGCTCTTCCCTTAGAATTATTATTTAAAAGAATTGTAATCAGGTGTGTCTCTTCTCAAAATCACTTAGTATGCTTCATATAAAATTAAATTCAAGCAATCTTCTTTCATTTTAATGTTACTCAATAATTTGAGATTCCATGTTGTTGACTTTGAGTTTTCCAATGTGTGCAAGCAAACTACTTGGACCTTTAGAAACTACTTTCTGTATTTTTCCCAATGTCTTCTGCTATCCTCCATTGACACAACAAAGACAATACATAATCTCTCTGCTTTTACATTCATCCTTCAAGCAGTAAGCAACAATAAGCATAACCTCTACCTGACAGATGATGGCCCAATTCTTTAAATGGTTTATACTGGTGTTAAAGATGGGAATCTCTTAATTATCTCTCTGTCCCTTTACAACCCAATTTTATCTTTCTGGGACAGAAATTTCTAGACTTCATAGGAAACGCTCTCTACTCTATGTTCAGGCTTTGAAAACAAACTGTAGGCAAGACACTACAACCCAAGACAGCTTTTTTCATATAGTAGCTTCCACCTATTCACAGATAAAGCAAAGCATTACTTCTTTTAAAAGTGACATTCAATCTTGATTAAAAAAATTAGCTGATTAAAAGTCTACCATATCTAGTGCTGAAGTGCTGGCTAATTATCTTGGCTGTAAAATGACATTATCTAATTTTTTATTTGTCTTTCCCTACTTCTAGATCACAGCCATGTAGCTCTTTAGTCCTCACTAGATTAAAGAGACCCAAATCAACTATTTTCTTCCTTTATAGACATGTGGGGATCAATTTACCTTTCAATGTTCTTCAGAATGATTCAGCTAGGGCCTTAAAAACACTTTTCTTTTTAGGAAAGGAGTCACACAGGGAGGTGATTTTTAGCCAGATACGCAGTCATCTCTACAGCCCTTTCAAAGCTACAGCTTTTTTATGTAGAGCTTCTGTTCCTTTTGTGTTTTAATTCACTTCTATAGCACACAGACTACAATATATTGGGTGCAATAAAAAAAAATCTGCATTTTGCTAAGTTATTCATACCTTTTTATCCATATCATTATTATGTTCCAAAGATCACTAAACTTGACAAGAGTTGCTTTTATACTTCTTCCAAAATACTGGTAAAACTACTGAATAACTAGAAAAAAGCATTTGCAAGGACCCACTAAAAATAACCAAATGTAAAGATGCTCCTCAGGTACATGTGTTTTGTCTGGACTTTACACACATAGAAGGGCTTGTACTAACATTACTGCAGTAAGTGTTTGTGCTTTGAATGTATACCTAATGCAAAAGGCCAGTGAGAGGACTACTGCAGGGTCTCTCAGGGGATTAGGTGCCTTTTAAGAATGGTTCAATAAATAAAGAGGTGAAAAATTCATGTGACTTGCCAGCAAATAAATGAAGTCTGCCTCAAGGCAGGTTTAATTTGCACAATGAAAATATTTCAATAACTAAGTATATACATACACACATGCACTGTTATAATGAATAAACAAAGTGTGCACATTTAAGCCAAAATCCTTCCCCATTTTTGGCTGATTCCATCATTTAGTTTGGCTAGAATAATTCTTTAACCTGGTTGTATTTAGTATGTAATAGAGGTCCCATATTGTGTCTGGTAAGAGAAAGAGTATATCACAGTGTTTCACAGCAAGCACATGTCCACCTCCATAAAATACAGAATTAAGTGCAGAAATCACATGCATTACTTTTATTAACTGGACCCTGCATTTCTTTACGGATAACAGATGTGGCATTACCTTGCCAATGCAGGGATAAGATGACATGTTGGCTCTTTGTTCTCAGTTTGATTACAGGAAAACTGCAGCTCTTAATTATAAGACCTTTCAATAGCTAAACAAACACATGCACACAACAGAAACAAGAAACAGACATGATGGTGATATCAGTGTGATAAACTGCAGGCTATGGTGATAAACTAGAGAGACACCATAAATCGTGTTTAAACACCTTCTGTTTACTTCATGTTCTGCTCTGTGAAGACTAACCCCAACATGACCAAACAGCTGCATTTATCCACCACTAATACATCAAATCTTTCTGAACAGAAGTGTTACTGGACAGCTTCCATCACAGGACAACCATCTAGACTCTAGAAAGCTGTAGGACATATTACTAGACAGTATGCAATGAACTAGGATCCAAATTCACAACCTGACTGCATCTTGTGAAATTTTAATGTGCATAAAAACCTAAGCAGTCTCAAGCATTGTTACACATTGCAACTGAAAGAAAGCGTAAGCTCTCCCGAATGATTCCTCCAGTGTATCAGCTTCCTCCACAATCCTTGTTTGAGCAGGTCTACCTTCCTCACACACCCTGGCCTTACTGCCCCTGTTCTTCCAGTGTCAGGTCTTTAGGCTTTAGACCTCGTGAAGCAAAACAAATGAGTACCATGAGATTTGCCACTGTACCATTGAGAAGAGATATTGATATCAACTATTCAGTAAGACCTATACAGCTATGAATGTAAAACAGGAGTGTGCAGGAATAGGCTTTTTAGCATTTTAACAAATACTCCTTTTGAACCTATTGGGAATTTTGTTCTTTATTTAATGGTGCACTTAATTTCACTTAGCTAAGAACTTTCACCACTGCAAAACCAAGTTGAGAAGTGATTACACAGATAATATCAATTGAAAACCGAAACACTGACAGTGATGATGCTTTCAGAGCTCTAGAGGATGCTAAGATTTTCAAAATGCTGTACTTAAAGTCAACCACTTGGGTATAAAGCTGACATTTAAATCACACTGACCACCCTAGTGTTACCACAGACTTTGCTACAAAGTTGTTTTGCTGCTCAGCAAATTTGAAAATCACACTGATAATCTTAGTCATCAATAGGGACCTACTGGCCTCATGTTATATAGCAGGTTTAAAATTTTTTTAGCTTATGACTGCTAGTTTAGCATCCTAAACAAAAATTCAGGTTAGGCAGACAACTGACACAGGCAATAGAAGAATATTGTGATGGCCAGACAGGCATAGAAAGCTTATATGATTGCATTCTGACATGCTGTCCAGAGTAAGAGTTAATTTAGATTTAGTGATAAATGATTTCCAATACATCAGTAGTATTTGTCTCTCTAACATGTTTTAGATCACGGAGCAGATTCTCATAGAAGGCCTGATAAGGCACATAGAGGACAGGGAGATGATCAAGGACAGCCAGCATGGCGTCACTAAGGGGAAATCCTGCCTGACAAACCTAGTGGCTTCTACAATACAGTGACTGCATCAGTGGACAAGGGACGACCTATGGATGTGATCTACCTGGACTTCTGCAAGGCCTTTGACACGGTCTCCTACAACATCCTACTCGCCAAGGTGGAGAGATATGGATTTGATGGGTTGACCATTCAGTGGATAAGGAATTGGCTGGATGGCCGCATCCAGAGGGTGGCTCAAATCCAGATGGAGAGCAGTGACAAGTGGCATCCCTCTCGGGTACATATTGGGGCCTGTCTTGTTTAACATTTTTATCAGTGACAAAGACACCAGGATCGAGTGCATCAGCAGCAAGTTTGCGAATGACACCAAGCTAAGTGGTGTTGTTGATACACCAGAAGGATGGGATGTCCTCATGAGGTTCAACAAGAGCAAGTGCAAAGTCCTACACCTGGGCCAGAACAATCCCCACTATCAGTACAAGCTTGGGGAAAAGGCAATAGAGAGCAGCCCTGCAGAAAAGGACTTGGGGGTGCTGGTAGATGAGAAGCTGGACATGAGCAGCCAGT
>JANIJG010025564.1:0-23002 GCA_024611175.1 Megaceryle torquata
GTCAAATTGAGAAAAATTGGTGATTTCTTGCTTTTTCAGTTATTTGGGTTTTTTGGGGGCTGCGGTGGTGGTTTACATTCTTTGTTGTTTTGGGCGTTTGTTTTTTTTTTTTTAGTTTGGGGGGGGGGGGGGGTGCTAAAATTAAACCTTCCTTGTTTGCCCAACAAACTTAATACTAAGACTTTTATAAGCAAAAGCAATATTTATTTGTGTTGGAGTCTGTCAACAGGAAAGTCATGTTCACCCTTTACATACTCCTCCTCCTAAACCCCAGCTCCAGTATAGTCCATGAATCATATGCAATAAGAAGTATTTTATGAAGAGCTTCTAGCAGAGCTCCCCCATCTTCTTCTCTGCATATACACACCACTGTAGCCATGCACACGCTGCTGCTTACTTCTCTCCCAGCTCTTCCACGTGCGGTAGGATGCAAGCACTCAGTTCAGTGGGCTTTCATCTTGGATCTTGTCAGAAAATGTATGAAACTGGTGGTAACTGGGTCAAGGCATTTTTATAAAACAGGCAGAATATATAATAGCACACTTTACAACTTCAGTTATTTCAGAGGTGGCATATGCCCAGAACCTGTTCCTTGATTCCTAGAAATCAGTCATTTTTGTTACAAGATACCATAATCACAGTCCACTGTGGAATGATTCTACTATTTGTCATTCTCTGCTCTGCAAACCAAAAATGTGTGGTGCTTTTTTTTTTTTTTTTTTTTTTTTTTCCTTTTGAAATATGTATAGGAATTTCATATAGAGTCATTAATTTTATTTTTTTTTTATTGTTATTTCTGATGATCCTTGTATTCCCATGGAATGGAATGTGTGTGTCTCATGTACTGAGTTTAATGTAGGCTTACCACAATTATAAATTATTGAACAGATGTTGAAGATGCTATAAGAGTGTTTTTTCTGTAGGTAGCAAAATCCATGTGTGGCGGAGTAGCAATTGTCCCCTTTGCCTTCAGGAAGGTTTCAGCAGCTCCTGAAGAATGTAAAAGTAATTGAAGAATACAGAATTTCTTCTGCTTTTAGGCCTGAACTTCATGTGAAATGGGGTGATGAGCTGAGAGCAGAGTAATGTACATACAGCATGCTGAGCAGCACTGTTGAGCTGCTTTCTGTGTTGCTACTCAGATCAGCGAGAATTACTGGGAAAAGAAGAAGTTTTGTTGTTTTCTTGTTTACTGGTACAGAATTCACAATTCTAAATTATTCATCTGCCAGTTTCAAGAGGTAGATTAGAGCTCTTCTGTCTCAGTAGATACTGAACACAATATAGGTTTTCTGATGGTTAGCAGAAGCATGTAGTGAGTTCACCATTGCTGCATCCAAAGGCTGCTTCATCTGATTAGGAAGCAATCGATGATCATAATCCAAATTTTAACAGATATGACAGTCTTAAAGAGAGACAAGTACTCATGGCCTTCTTACCTGCAAAAGTGGTCCTTCAGAGGCTAGCTTCAGCTGCCTGCAGACTTCTAAATAGGATGCTACTGAGAAAATGGTGGTTTATTTTCTTTTTTAAGGAAAGAAACTTGGAGAGAGCTGATCTGGAATGTCAAACCAGATTGGTAAAGGCTGAGTACACATAGGACTTTTTTTTCATTAGAGAAAGTTGCAGCACAGCTACAGAAGTGAAAAACCCAGGACAGTGACATAGAACACAACAGTATCCTGGTGCATTTCAGATGGTAAAATTGTGCACGTGCATATGCATGTCATCTGAGGGAAAAGAGAGCATAACACTGTGACCTACATAATCCAAATCAAACTGCATTTGCGTTGAAAGAAGGGGAAAAAAATCAAATCCTGCAGATTAATCAGTCAGTAAAGCAGGCATCTGTAGAACTGCTTACTACCTTAATCTTTTGGGCACCCAGACTAACAGATAACCCAAATCCAGATTAACCTGGTCTGAGTATATTAAATCAAAAAGGAGAAAACCAGCCCAGATAATCCATGTGTTAAATTTCTACTTTCAAAAAGGCTGTTAAATTTTCAGGGTGTAGTTGCTTTCTGTTAAGATTGCAGAATTCCTTTTGGGTTTTTTGTTTTTGCTCCCAAAATAAATTGCCAATGACTGTTCAGTGGCATTTGAGAGCAGTAGCTGCCATCAGTATGTTTCTCTGTAATCATGAAGGTTTGTAATCAGACTTGCATTTAGAAAGCGAAGTTCCCAAAGAATGTCATGAGTAATGGGGTTTTTTTAAATATTGAAGAGGTACCGTGAAATAATGACTATTTTAGGGGACATAATTTTCATTTAGAAATTGCACTAGGAGTTGTATGTTTAGAGAATGCTTTGGAAATTTTTCTTACCTGAAATTAGCTGCATACTAAGTGGACATCTGCATTTAAATAGATGAGGCATTTTTAGGGTGTGATTCATCTAATGTTAGAGTAGATGACTAGCTCAACTGACTTCCACCCCTTGGGCACAAATAAAAGCTAATGCACATGTAAGAAACAGAACCTCTTGCCCAAACACAGGGAGGTAGGTGGGCATCACATCTGGAATACAGGTCACTGAGGGAGGAGGTCTGGGTTCTTGGTCTGGCTCTGCTGGCGATGCTCCCAACGTGCTTTTTCTAAGGCAGGGCATATGTATCCCAGGCCATAGGGGTTTATACTAAAGGAACCCTGTCAAACTGCAGATGAGGCAGTACATTTGCCTGGCATAGGACAGTGACAGCCAAAGATGCTTGTTCTGTCCTTTGACAGAGCCACTTTGCAGAGCTTCGCACAGGGCTGCTTTGTATGATACAGAAGTAGGTTTTTGTTTCTTGTTCCATGCCACAGGGATTAAGATTTCCCTATGGGAATGTTGTAAAGCACTGTTAATGCTAAGATTTTCTGAGAGTGGAAAGACTGCTCTTGGAGGGATGCTGATGTTATGCAGAAAGGAAGAAAAAGCCAAGCAGTGCCCTAGTTTTAACTGTGTCATGTGGAAAATACAGGATTATTTTCCTGGTACTGTTTATCTTCCTAAGCGTAGCTCTTCAGAAAGGTATTATGGACCTGGTATTTAAGGACGCGTTGCACTTTATGCTGTTCCACAGCAGGCTTTGAAGCAGTTCAAAGAAGCAGGAATGCTTGATAGAAGGGCTGAAGTTGTTCATCTTTTGCCACAAAGGTAAATTGCTTTAACACAGGTGTCAAGCTGAGCATCGTAGGCCTACATCCCGAACCTTTGAATCCAGAGGTATAAACCTTAGACATATACTTAAGACATACATTTAGTTGTAATAATGCACTCACTGTCAAAGTCACACAGGAGTTTCAAAGTATTAAAATGCTGTGTTTCTGACATGGCTTTGAGAAGTGGGGAAGAATGCAATAGTGCTAATTAACTCTCATCCCCTTTATTTTCCACAGCAAGAACTTATTGACAGCATTAGTAGGAAGCTGCAGGTGCTGAGGGAAGCACGGGAGACACTTTTGGAAGACATCCAAGCAAACAATATACTGGGGGAGGAGGTAGAGGCCATTGTGAAAGAAGTCTGCAAACCAAATGAGTTCGACAAATTCAAGATGTTTATTGGTGACCTTGACAAAGTGGTCAACCTCCTGCTGTCGCTGTCAGGTCGTCTGGCCCGGGTGGAAAATGCCCTTAATAACCTGGATGAAAACACCTCTCAGGAAGAGCGGGTAAGAATGGCCAGTAATAATACTGTTGCATTTAGTGAACTGGGTGTGGGGGATTTTGCTTGATTTTGTTTCACCTAAATTGCAAAGATCAAGATGAGATGCAGTGAATGGATAAAACTGTTAAAGCATTTTTCTTTACATTTCTTAAAACTTTTCTCTTTGACTTGCTTTTGCTTGGAATACTAGAACTGTAAGTGGCTTGGTGGGAAAAGAGTGGTATTTAGGGGGGTAGTGTACTGGAAAACAGACTTCTTATCACAAGTTTAAAGAAAGAGGGGGCACTACTGATAAGAACATAAAAAGAAGGCAAACAAAAATATTCTCATAATTCAGCATGGGAAAAGGAATGTCACTTTGTGCTGTAATGCAGGAATCTTACAGAATACTCAGTGAACATCTTGATAAAAATCTGTAAGGTTGTTAGAAAGAAAATGTTTCTCATCTACTGCAGTTTCCTCCACAATGTCTGGTGAGGAACAAGAGCAAGGAGGGAGGCATTGCAAAAATGATTTTTCAACAGAAAACTTAGGAAACGTGTTTTACCCAAGCAGAATAACCCAGTAGCAATGTGGAGGAATCCCAGCAGATATGAAAATTTAAAGGACATTCAAGGCGCTCTTACCTGTTGGATCTCACCTCTACTGGTGGCACTTTGTTTAGCTCCAAATCCCATCATGCCTTGGTTGAGAAGGAGATATCTAGTGATACAGATACGCACCAAATGAGAGATGTAGATGTGTGTGAAACTTAAAAGCTAATTTAAATAAGGGGATGGGGGGTTGGGGGCAGTATGTGTCAAGTGAGTTTAGCTTCTACAGTTAGATGAAGTGGGATTTGGGGCTTGTAGCTATGGGCTGAACTGACAGCAGTTCACCTAAGTATTGTAACAGAATTTTTTCCACGGGTTGTGGATTCATGTTGTGTTTCTTCAGCATGCTCCATTCTTTGACCAGTAAGAACCAGTAAGTGCTGGGAGTAGGCCGAATCTGTGTTGTTGCTGTTTGGTCCTAGCTGCTGCCAAACATATTTGTTTAATGGCTGTCCAGACCCTTCTCTGACTGAGGCCAAGGAAGGGTATTTGACAGCTTATTTGAGGACAGATCAAAGCTTCTGAAACTTAAATAATTTAATCCTTCTTCAGACCTCTGTTTTTCTAAATGTGGTTGCAGTTGCCTAATGGTCTCAAAGATGGGAGTGTGAGCTGGGGAAAGAGTTACCAGGTGATACGGGCATATAGGAAACAGTTTGTGATAAAAATAGCTTACTGACTAGGTGTGGAAAAGGAAGAAAGTGCGTAGGTGGCTGTTAAGGGCAGTCAGTAATTGTCTGTGTGGTCTGCTGTCAAATTTAGATGGACAGAAATTCAAATTCCTAACGTATTCTAATCCCAATTTGTCTTGTCATCCACTGAAAACAAAGTCTTGCCATAGCACCATCAGAAATATATCTAAAAGTGTTGGTCAGCGATGCTTCTCGGACAGATCGAGTCCCCAGGTGCTTTGACTGTAATTGCAATGCATGTAGGGTTCCACGTGCACTTCTTTGAATTTAGTCTGGCATGTGTGGCTTTTCTGGTTGTCCCTCGGTATTTTTCTAGGTCACGTGGTATTTGTTACACTACTGATGTACCATACAAACAAAACAGGGGAGATTGCTTCCATCCCTGAGGATCATTTCCCCAGTGATCATTGATTATTTTTTTTTCATTTCTTTTTTCTTAAGCTGATGTTGTCTAATAAATATTACTGCAGTCATTTTTTCACTTTCTAGGAACCACCAAGTAGACTTTCTAAATAAACAGTCTGTCAGCAGGCAAATAATTACTGCTGGATTAATATTCTGCCTATTAGGTGTGCTGTCCGAGGTCTCTTGCCACAAGGAGCAGTATCAGGTATTTCAGTTTTAGGTACTGAAAGGGGCTTCATCTGATACAGCTACCAGCCCTCCTCCTTCCACACAGTGAGGCCACTGTCTTCTCAATAATTGACTTATCAGACAAAGCCAGAGTGTGTTGAAAACCCTAAAGCACTGAACCAACAGTCCACAGATGTGATGAGGTTTCTAGACATGCAAGACCTGTTATGGCAAGACTAGGGACAAGTTCCAGCGGTGTAGTAGTTTAGGAACTGGATGCTGATAAGTCAAATGCATGGAGGGAGTTCCTTTTCATATGGCTGTCATTTGAAACAAAGAACAATTCTCATGAAAGACTTTCAATACAAAGAGCCAAAGATTGTTCTGTCAGAGGAGCTTCAGATGGCCTGTGTTTGGCTGGGGTTTCAGAGGTAGCTCCAAAAAAAACCCCTTCTTCACTCTGCTTGACTTTGGTTGATTGAAGACAGTCAGATGAAATCATTTGACATCATTTACGCCTTTAGGCCTAGTGACCCATTTACCCATTTCTCAACCAACCTTCTCACCCATTTCTCAAACAACGGCATCTGGAGCCTGCTACAGTGTTTCACTTTACCCGGCTTTCTGGTATCAGTCATCTTTGACAGAGGTAAAAGTGAATTGAAGAGCTAGCTCATTTCTATTCTTCCTTTCTGCATCCCACTTCTCAAAGGTATTCCATAAACCTCCACAAAAGCAGAGGTACTAAGGTGTCGTAACAAAAGTAGTGCTTACTTTCCTTAAACTGTCAGGTTACTTATGTTCATCTTAAAGTCATGCAAGCTTAGTCAGAAGAAACCATATCATTTAAATCTCAGAAATTATGAAGGACTAAACATTTGATTGTTCTTCTGGCTGTTGACAATGATAGTGAATGGCTCAAAAAACAACTGTTTCTTCCCAAGGTTAGGTGGGTAACTCTACAACTAGTGAGTTACCACCTGGTTGATAATATGCCCTCTCATGTTCATCAGATTCTCTCTAATTCTGCTGCTGCTGCTCAGTGTACACATAGGCTGCAAGGCTGCCCTGGGGAGCAATCAGTTGGGCTCCCAAGTTTGGGCTTGGCTGCTAGTACCCCTGGTGAATTTAGAAGAACAGTACTTCCATCTCCTTACAGCATATAGTTCTGATTGCAACTTGCAGTGGGATTTTGTTCTTTGGAATAAGCTCAAAGGAAGATTAAACTGTGGTTTTTTCTAATAATGTGTGATTTCTGTGACTTGTCTTCCATGGCTTTTTTAAATCGTGAGTTAATCTAGGCTGTGTATTTTAAGTACGTTGTGAGAGAAAGTCTGAAAGTGTTTCACTCTTTGAGCTTTCTGCCGTCTATAGAAAAAGAGACAGCACAGGATGCATGTGCAATTCTGGCAGCAAGGTCTATTAAAACTTGCTGGTCTGTATTCCCCTTTGTCTCATACTTCCATCTTGAAAAAACTCTATTTTTGTAGTCCACACTAGCACTTCTCTGTAAATCCTGTAGGCTTATTACAGCATCTGTGCTTTAACATGAAGTCCAATTGAAAAAGAAAAGGGACACGTTTATTTTAACAGACTGTGGTTTATTTGAAGACATAGGTTCCCAAAGAAAAAATAATCTCTGAAGCAAAGCTAGAAATTATGGAGTGGTACCTCTTAGGGGCACTTTTTAATTAAGTACAGAAGTCTGTACAGGAATTCTTGATGTCAGGGTAGGCCAGTCATACTCTGTGTCTGGAAAAAGATGATCACTTCTAGGCAGACATCTGAAATAAGTCAGATTAATAATGCTCTTGTTTCTTTCCATATATTGCTAAAGGAGTGTACCTGAGTGATTCAGGTGTGGCTGTCTACTGTGCAGACAGCTGCAGTTGGATGAGATGTACCTCCCCCTTCATGCTTGTACATATGTGTGAATGGCAGATCCCTTCTGGCCTCTTTCTTTGCTTCCTTTTCCATTCAGCCTCCCTTTTTCTCATTTTGTCTCTTGGGAGGGCACAAAGCAGAAAGTTTATAGCCCTTTTGGAAAGATGCTGCTGGTTTGGGGGTTTTTTCCTCCCTATTCCATTTTTTTCTGTCCTATCGTCTTGCCCCAGCTCACTGTCTTGCTCAGGTCTTATGACCACACGACTTCACGTCTCATGGAGAAGCTGTCAGGATTGCAGCAGAACCATAAAACACTGCAGTGTCAGGAGCTGTGTAGGAACAAATCGCTCTTTTAATTAGTGTGTTTCTGGGTTCTTTAACCACAGCTGATTCAGTGTGAAAGTTCGGTGCTGTGTATTGAAGATGTGAGATGTTGCCAAGTGAAGTCTTAATTTGGAGAGCTTGGATGTTTCACAAAGGCAACTGTATTTTATGTAACTATTTTGAACTATTAAATAGTAAAGTAGTCTTTGAAGTTCTTGCAGTTGAGGCCAATAGAAATCAATGGTGCATCTTTCATTGATTCACTACATTTTTTTTTTCCTGTTTGGTAATGCATTTTATTAGAACAATCTCACTCTGCCTCTCTTAAGTATTCAGTCAAGTCTTTGTAGATAAAACAGACTTTGAGACTTAAACACTGAAACTATTGTCCCAGCCTGGTGAAGACAGTGAATTTTTAACTCTTCTTCTTTTCTCCTAAGCGGACATTGGTAGAGAAGCAGAAGCTGCTGACCCAGCAACACGAAGATGCAAAGGAACTGAAGGAAAACCTGGATCGTCGAGAGCGCATTGTCTTTGACATTTTGGCAAACTACCTGAGTGAAGAGAACTTAGCAGACTATGAGCACTTTGTAAAAATGAAGTCAGCCCTCATCATTGAGCAGCGAGAGCTTGAGGACAAGATCAAGCTGGGAGAAGAGCAGCTGAAGTGTCTGACCGATAGCCTCCAACCTGAACGGCTCAAATAAAAGGACTTGAGTTTGACCAAGGATGTGAAAAATGGGAAAGGAAGAGGAATGGGGGAGTTTCCAAGTATACAAATGAGTATCTTGGCTTGTCTGAGTGTCTGGTAGAGAAACAAGTGCACAAGAGACAAAAAGCTCTCACAACAGCAATAATGCTCTCTTTCTTTTTTTCTTTTTTTTTTTTTTTTTTTTGGATGATGTATTTAATTTTTTTAGAACACATTTTTATTGCTGGACTCTACAGCTGTTTCTCATTGCTTAACTTACAGAAAACTCCAGCGAAAAGGATAGACCCTTAACCTTTTTGCTCAGTTAAGTTGAAAGTCTGTGGCAGTTGTGCATGCAAACAACAATGTTTTTTAGATTAGGTTTTATACTTTCATTATGTTCAGATGCTGTACAGACTGCTGGGAAGCCCAACAGCAATTTATGAATGCACACACATTTAGAAGCTCTAAATTTAGTGGCTTCTTTTTTTTTTTTTTTCTTTTTTCTTTTTCTTTTTTTTTTTCTTGACACATGAGACAGGGGAAGGGTGCATCTTATAGCTAATATATTCAGATTGCTGAAATGTAGTGTCTCTCTGATCCTGTGGCATCAGACACTTTTTTTGTAATATTGTATATAGGATGGCACTTTCCCCTTGCAGAAGATAACTTTAAAATCAGTCTCAATTAAACACTTCCTAAACCAGCTTGCAAATCACCCCAACAGCTACCTTGCTGAAGATTTTTTGTATTACTATTTTGCAAGGCATATTTGTACAACCTCTTACTGCAATGCAAGTGATTTTCTTTCCCAGGCTGTACTTAATTAAAGAAACGGGCTGGAAGTACTGTGCTGATTTTGTTCAAAACATTTCTCATCTAAATTATTTATAAGGCTCATTTGCTCTTTCGTGTGCTTTTTATGCATGTTTTTATTCTTCTTCCCCAAAACCCGCTACACTTTTTGAAAATAAATGTAGGCTAAGGACACTGCTTTGGTTTTTCTTCTGATTGCTCAACATTGTGATGTTTTTATATAGATGAGTTATACTGAAGTTGACCTACATAATGCTGTTCATTCTTTCTGCTTTCTCGGACTACCAAATGCAATATAAACACTTCTGCCATGTAAATACTGTGCATTACTCAGACCGACCCTGCTTTGTAACTGTGAACATAAGTGGGTTTTGTTTGTTTGCTTGTTCCATCGCACAGTGATAAATGAGAGGATGCTGGTTCACAGTATCAGATTACTGGTCGTGTCCTCATAATACTGCCATTGACTTGGAACAGATGATTTCCAGTAGCTCTAAGAAGAGGTGCTAACTCACATTTTAGGGCAGTAATAGGTTACACTGACTTGCTCAGATACCTACAGAGAGATTCTGTAGTGTCTAAATGTCAACTTCTGTGTTAAGATAAAGTTTGGCAGGTAAAGTCAAGTCTTTGGATTGTGTATTTGCCATTTACATTGTAGTAAAGAAAACATCTCTCCATAGACAAACAGGTTGCCCAACAAGAAGCCATTTCCAAGGCTGATGTGAATGACAGTCTGTAGCTAAGCAGGTTGAAAATACAAGTAGTTGGGTGTTGAAGAGAGAGAGAAAAGAATTCTTCACACTGTTCCTGCAGTGGCAGCATTCAGAAAAGCTTTTCTGTCCTTCTCACCTGATTCCTCTCTTTTCTGGGGAGAAAACCAGAGAGGCCCCAATCAGCAAATTGCTTGTGAGCTGGGGGAACAGGGGAGCAAAAATCTTTTGGAACCACTTCATTTACAGACAGGTGCAAATGTTAAAAGGACTGTTGCCCCCCTTGTAGCACGCTACTTTGTATACCTGGACCAAATCTTTAATGAAATTATGTTGATGTGTTATCAGTTGAGGTCAAATGGAGCACTGTTTCACAAGACCTACAGCTGACCTTAGTTTCTTCCTCCTCATTCAGAAATGTAGTCTTCTGGAATCTCACAGTTATATGCTGCTATGTTCCTAGGACAGGTGATCCCTTTGTCCTTAAACTTATCCTTTAACCATAACAAGCCTAAAACTAAACAATTCCAAAATAAATTATGCTTGTCTTTTAGCTTGGAGAAAAGTGTGCATTGTTTTATCTGTGGCATTTAAAATTTTACATATTGTGGTTACTCTGAAATGTGTATGTGAAATGTGAATAATAATATAATTACAATGTGTTTGTATACAGTACTTTGATTTAGATCTTTCTGATAAAAGGTAGCAATATTGTGAATGCTTTATATATATTATCCTTTTCACAGAACAGTTGTGTAGACACCATTCTCTCCTTTCCTTTCTTAAAACTTGAAGATGTCTCACCCCAGGAACCTGCAGATGGTTGCCTCCCAATGTTATGTGTAAATCTGTAAATAGCTATACTGTTGCTTTTTGAAAAAAAAATCTGGTGCTAATGTTTTGCCTTCGGCATCCTGGGGATGGCTGTTTCTTCACCCTGTGTTGTTCTCAATTTTAGGTCTCTGTATAGTGAAAGATTTCCACTATGTTTCTCTAACTGTTTGGATCCTGCAGCCCAGAGTGAAAATGTACAGTTTTCCTGCCTGACACTTAACACTTACCTACTGACAAATGGTATTGCTTGACTTTGAGAAAATAAACTGTATATTTCAATGTAGAGTTACTTTTTGTTTGCAGTTTCAACTGTCAAAACCTACTGTTTGGTGTCAGTTGTCTCGTGGTGCCCATCAACAGTGCCTATAGCTGTTAAAGGCCAGGCCAATTATCTTGTGGTCTGAAGCAGCTTCGTGTCTTTTCACAGCTTATTTAACATGTTGACGAATTGATCATTCTCAGGTTCCCAGTGTAAGTACCAGAAACGTGTTCATGTCTTTTCAGTATTTTAAGTGTGTTGAGTATGAGAGGACAGAAAGGGAGATGTGTTATGAGGTGGCTAACGTAAACCAGTCTCTCACAACTAGGGAATATATACCAGGGGAAGAGTTAAGATTTTTCTACTTGGGCAATTACAGTGTTTTGGTTTTATCCCATGTTTAGAATGGTACCTCATAAAGTCAGTGGTTCTCAAGATTTATTGCAAGGACAGATCACTATGAACTCTCCACTTCTAACAGACTTCCACAGAACCAGTTTAATTTCAATTTAACAGGGATTCTTGGGTTAACTGCAGAAACTTCTGCTGATTTGGGAAATGCTGTCAAGTGCACAAAAATACGTAGTAGAGGTGACCACAGATAATTTTTATAGCTTGATAAATCATCCTAGGAATTAATTGTCTCTGAAAGTCTTCATAATATAAACTATCTGGGAAAAGGAAGTTAGGGATGAAGAAATAATTGGGTACTTGCAGGATGTTTCTATACTTGTAATGATGCTTTTCACCCCTTTCTTATCTCCTTCTGCATGCCCATGGACTCACTTCTTCATGCTTGGATTTCCTGGGAACTTGGTATGGTGCAGAATGGCAGCTACAGGGAAATAACAGTCTAGTTGTGGTGTACTTGTTTGAACTGGAAAAAAATGGCTTTAAACAAATTGGGCACTATTTTCTATTTTGGGGTATCTGAGACCCTCAGGTTTCAAAGGAGTCACTGTTTCACAGTATTCTTTCCTAATCAAGCTTTATTGATTAATTTCAGTGTACTTAATTGTCTCCTTTTTTTACAGCAGAAGTAATCTGTTGGCAGTCCAGTGGCTAGCAAGGCCTTACAACGGATGCGCAGTAGAATAGTAGTAATAACCCCCTGTATTAATGGTGTCCAGTCATTTATTGCAGAAGTTCATAGGTTTGTTCTAATTAAGGGCTTCTCAGCTGCAGGGTTTAATTTTTTAGAGTAGAAATTAGTTTTTCTACATACTTGGGCAGAACCTGCACACAAGAGTAGATGTTACAGAAATTGGTAATTGCATCTTTAAACTACTGGACTATATATTATTAATTGTCAGCAGAGGTAAATTGCTCATACCATTCACTTCCTGCAGTTCCAGTCTCTAACTTAACTCATTATAGTGATCCACAAACTAAGATGGGTTACCCATGTGGTTCAACAGCTCACCTATGAAATCCTGAGTTTCATTCTCCCTACTTACTGTTTTGATAATATTCTGTGCATAAAGTTGTTCCATTTGAAGTAGGTTAACTTAATTTAATACCTCAGCAGAAAATCTAAATTGAAATAAGCTCAGAGTGGTTCAAATAGCAGAAGATCATTTCTCTCTCAGACTACAATAGCACACCTACAAGCAGAGCGGGTATCTTTTTAAGACAGGCTAAATTTAGGACCATTTTTGTGGTTGCAACCACGCAGGCAGATAGGCTGTTGTTTGTCTTAGGCTGAGTTTTATTTTATTTGAAGCAGTTAAGTCTTTTCTGAGAACAAATCTAATTCTTGCTTCCTCCAATTTTTCTGGATGCAACAAGCTGCTAACAGGTTAGGTTAACAAGAAACTTAAACGTTAACTGTCATTACCTCTTGCCTTGGTGCTGGCTGCTGCCATGGGTGGGACACTGAGACTATCTGGACTGCTAATGTGGTGGTTTCTGGCATCTCTTTCAGTAATGAAGCAGGGTGAGGAATTCTGTGCTTGTGAGGTGTGAGCTGTTAACCTAAAATACAATAATACTGCTAGAGAACAACAAAATTCATAAAAAAACCCCACGTACCCACTCTTACTGAAATATTTGTACTTGCTGTCTACAATTGCCCGTCTTAATACAGGAAAGATTTTAATTAAAGCAAACAGATTTATGATGGCAGAGCTGAAGATGTATTAGGTGTTGAAAGATACAGAACAATAACCATACTTATTTTCAGTAACATAAATGTCCAGCAAAATAGTTACTGAAAATGAAGCCTGTGTGCTACAAATCGCAGGTGAGAATACTCAAGAATTTTAGACCTGTGTTCCTATCTTTTAATGATGTTAGTGAGGGAAAGGCTTTTCTTAAGCATATACTTAATTTGCAACTATGTTAACTGACACATTATTCATTCCGAGCATCTTTCCTGAGAGGAGCCCATAGTAGCTGTGAAAAAAAGCTGTGTTCTGTTGTTCACTATCAGGAGTTTTTAATTGGCTGCTGTTCCTTGTGATGGCACCATTTGCCAGCCACCTGACAGAGAGCACATTCTGTAAACCAGGTAGTGGATGTGTAGTTAAGTTACAAGAGTTTTTACCCAACCGTTAGTTTGGTAGAGCTGTAAAGTCAGCCTGAGAGGAATTTACAAAATTCTCCTGGTGAAGATTGTTTCAAGCATTTAGTTTCAACATGTTTCACTTCCCATTTGTCTGCTCTTCATAAAGTGTTTGTTACTGGGAAATCAGGCTTGTGTCTTTCCTGACAGCCTCAGAGAAACATAAATACAATGAGCAATTGCAGACTAAATGATAAGCAATGGAACATAAGATAATTTATCTCGGTATCTCAATATAAAAGCATGAGTCTTGTGAGTACTATTCATAACCACTCCCAAGAGTTACAGCCTCAGCAGCTTTCACATGCAGGTATGGTTCCTCCAAAGATAAAAAGGGAAATCAAGCTGTGATGATAGAAGTGGCCTACACTGGCCTGAAAGGGTGGAGCAGTTAAAAGTCTTTTTATCAGTAATAGGGTGATAAAGATCTCAAGGAAGTGAAAACTAAGAAAACCTGGAAGGATCAGTGCCCTGAAGGAAACAAAACTAAACCAGTGGTGAAGTGCATCCGGGCTGTGAATTTCCTGCTTTTCTCTTTCTCCATACATGACACAGCAAAACCATACTGTCTCCATATGCTAGGGCAGGCTTTTTTAATTACTGTAGCATAAAGGGAAAACCTTATAGCATCTTTGAAATTTAAACTTATGGGGAACAACTCGGAATTTCAGAATCTCATGTCTCACTGTGTGAGAAGGAGGCCATCATGCTTTTTAATGTATTCAGTAATGCCCCTTTCTTTTCTCAGGAGACACTGGCACAGCTCTCTGGCAGTTCCGAGCACTCCACACTGAGGAAGAAGTGATCCCTTCTTTCTAGTCCTCCTAAATTCTCTCAACAGCCCAGATAGATAAGTATGCTGAATGAGATGCTTAAGTCACCCGGTCTGGGAAATGAGGATGTTTTCCACCTTGTACAGTACATCACACAGTTACTGACTGACCTGGCTTGTTCTCTGGGATTTTGCTTCCATAATTGCCACTTTTTAAGAGCTTGCTTTACCATCAGGCTCTTGGTTGAGGGCAGAGCAATATCCAATTCCTGCTTATGCTGCATCATCACATGCTGCCAGGAAAGCATGATTAAGAAAGCCAGAAGCAAAGCAGGCCCAAAGTGTTCAGCCTGAATACTCTTCAGCCTCAGTATCTGGATATCAATAGGGAGCAGAGAATCTTGGGTTTCAGTTCCTAGGTCTACTTACATAGTTCATGGTAGGCAATCAGTGAATAAGAAAACAGAAATAGTCCAGGGAGAAGGGTGACAAGAATCTGCCACAGTGCCCCACCAGCCCTTCAGATGTGGGAGATAACATCAGTGCCTGAATCCAAGCTTGAAGTTCTGGCTAATTGCAGTGTTAAGAGCCAAAGCCTGTTGAGGATCCAGCTACAGATGCACCTTTTTCCTGTTTTTTTTTCTGGTCTGAGGTGCCTGGGTGCAGATACTGATATTAATATCAGTATTGAAGTGCTGCCCTTCCTCTTTGGTGTCTTTGGGATGTTAGATCTGAATTGCTGTTTAGTTACATAGCTGGTGGCCTAAACTGGGAGCCTAATTGGCCTAAATTGAGAGCCTAATTGGCCTCTATAGGCAAGCTGAGAAAGTTACTGGAAGAGCTTGGCTCAATCCAGATACCTCTCCCTTCCTCACCTCCTCTTTCTCTAGGCATACAAAACTAATTAAAGCATTGAAATAAAAAATGAGACTAATCTATGCCTTAGATCCCTAACTTAGCATTACATTCTAAGAGCCTGGGTGTTTTAGTGCACACATTAATTGCAGGTCTGTCAAATGCCTGCACATACTGAATCCCTTAGATTTGAATACAGAAGATATGTCTCTGGCATTTGAGATCCAGGTGTCCTTACAAAACTCTGTTCAGTTACCCTGTTCTCCAAATCCTCTGTGTATTTGTATACACTTACAGTTCCAGAAGTAAAGAAAATAATATTTCCTCCTATTTTTATTGCAAATGGGAAAAAAAAAAAAACAACTAGGTGAGTAAACTTTGTTGTTGTGCTGGTTTTGCAAAGGTGGGGTTATTTAGACCAGTGTTCTTATATGATGGGCAGTTCCACCACACAAATAAGAGATGATTACAAAAGACACACAGTGATAATGGTCACTGCTCACCACATACGTGGCAAACAATGAAGAGGAAAGTCCCATAGAGCAAGATTGGTAGTCTGGGTGTGTTCAAACAAATTGCCATTTCATACAGTTACATGCAAAGCAATTAATCAAGGAGCAAGGGATGGAGATCACATGGACAGAGTGATGGCATATAGACCAGAAAACAACGACACTCCAAAACTGTGTGGGGTGACAGTGAATGAACAGCTCATGTGAACTCCCTGCTCTAGAAAAAGGCTGAAATAGCGCCTTGGAAGAGAAGAATAAAATGAGGAAAGTAGCATCTTGCTATGCAATATTACTGAAAACTTGATAAACTTTCTAAAATATTGTGTCAAATTCTACTATCCACATCCAATGCAAAGGTATGGAAAAAATGGAAAACATGAGAAAAGACTCATCTGAATTATTAGAGAATAGAGAGACTATCAAAACTGAGATTTAAAGATGACTGTGTATGCTCTACTCAGCATCATGCACAAAAGGAGACTTACTTAGCAGAGAAAGTCTGATGAAGAACCAGTGAGCATGAGACAGACACAGGAAAATAAAAATTAGATGCAAATGTTCCAGGGCGTCAGGAGTACAGTACTGTTGTCATGAAGGGTGGGGCAAGTGTGCAGTGTGAAAGCTGGATGTTGAGTCCCTGGCAGTCAGGAAACTTGTAATGAAAATTTTATGGTCTCCATAAATCCACCTTTCTTATTTTAAGTTCTTGTGTTACATGGTCACATACCAAGGTGTGACTACTTTAGTAAATATTTAGTTTGACAACTTTTTTATATCTGAGGTCTTAAAAGAGCAGAAGTAATTATAACATGTGGGTTTTGTAGACTGACAGGTCAGGAAAATAGGTGGGTGTTTGCAAGCCCTCAGCTTGCAAATGTGGCTCGTGTGCTCCAGGCACATCTCCAACAATCTTTCTTCTTCCATTACAGTCCTTCTCCTCACATGCAGCTACAGGAATTGCCACAAACTCTTCTCTTTATATTAGTTCAATTAGTTACTGTTTGCTTTTGGTTTACTTCATGTTTTCTAAGATAACGCATTGTATATGGGCAAGTCTCCTACCAGTGCTCCTGTACTGACAAGTTTAGTTGTCCACAAAAACTTCCCTGGGCCAACATAAAGCTGATCTCTCTTCCTCAGCTCCTTCCAGGTGGTTGCCCTCTCTTGAAACTGTCCCCTCTGTGTGCTGGAGCACGCATTGTTGGAGGATCGATGGTCTTTTATCTCCTTTGCCTTGTAATTTGTAAGCTGGCTACTTAGTGCTTTGAAGGAAAGCAGGGGCAGTTTGACATCTCTTTCCTCCGGCACTCAGGTAAATGACAGACTAGCACTAGTATAAAAAAGTAGAGCTGTCTTACCTTAGAGGCAGAGTTGCTGTGATAAAACAACTTTGAAAGGCAGCTGTCCTTCACATATTTAAGGAATTTGTCCTGTCTGGAAGTCTTTAGGGAACTGCATCCTTCTGATCCTTACCAGCACCCTGCTTGTGGTGATAAGAAATCTATTCTGCTTCCTGCAGAATCCTACTTTATTTGTGTTCTGTCTTGCCAGAACATTTCTATCTATTTCCTGCTGCATCAATCTTAATAGGGCATTGGTCAGTTGAAAGATCACAGTCATTATACAGCTATGATGATAACCGGGGGGGGGGGGTAAGGCACAGAAACCCTTCTAGGGTGTCAGTAAAGATCCTGAGGATCTTATTGTAGCTGATGTCATAGCCATGATCAGCTAATAAATAACCAGGGATTCACATGTATGTCCTGAAGTAGTACTTTAAACAGTGCCCCGTGATTTGTGCAGGCAGTTGCTTTGCAAAGCTTTAAAACCCTCATGATATACAAGCTAAAGCTTTCTATTGATATCTTACTTTTGGTGCTTTTAATGGAAATTTATAGGAATTTTATTTTCTTTGTGACTTTTAACGGCTGACAAGAACAAGCTGCTACAGCAGCTCTAATGAAGTGGAAAAAGCCTGGTGGTGTAACACTGCGGCGGGTGCTCTTGCAGCGCAGAAACATTGCCAAGGCTGAGAGAAACCTGCGAGTAACATGTTGATAACATCCTGCCATCAGGTGGTCTTTTCGACTAGCTCTAAAATGTCAACAAGTCTGAGGGAAATGTCTTTCTTAAGCTTCGAATGACCTACTTTTGGGTATCTGGAAATAACCAGAAGATGATCCAAACCACAAGAGTGCATCTAATTTTAGCAGCCCTTCATTTTATGCATGTGAGCTTTTGTGCTCTGTATCTTCAGGAAAAAAAAACATTGATTTCTTGCTGAGCCAAAGGCAGATTTTACTGGTTTTAAATCAGCCCCTTGTTGAGCCATGATCACAGTGAAATCATCCTTGAAATGATTGAATCTGTAATTGTCATCTCAGTTTTACTTCAAAAACTAATACCAAGCCAATTCAAAGGATCTATGGTGTCTGGTCTCTGAAGAAAACATCTGAACAACCCATGCTGGAGATAATCTGGGCAGCTGTATTTTGTGTGTTTCTATTTCCCCCTTGTCTTTAATGGACGGATAGTAAAAGGGTCAACTCCTTCGTAGGAAGTTTCTGCAAATCTTCTAGTTCAGTTACAAGGGCAATTCAGGAAAAAGTAAAGGCAAAAAAAGAGTTGCTAGTGGGTAAGCAAGGAGTCCCAGGATGCTACTGGTGGCATTGATGGTGGACGAAAGATCTCTGACATAGTTTGTGTCAATGAAGCACCAAACAACTATTTGATCACTGATAGGGACATTAGCGCTGTGCTAGATTATTTGGAAAGAAGCATGTTCAGCTGTGGGTGAAGTACGGGCTCCCCAGGTTCCAGTAGCTAAACTGGACATTGAACACCATCTCGCTTGCTAGGAGGGACAACGTAGAATGTCCCTTATATAATGTCAGAGTCCACTGGGGTGTTAGGTTAAAACTTGTTTCAGTCTCACCCACACTGGCCAGAAAAAAACCCATAAACAGAACACAAAGGATGGTAGGGGCTGAGCATTTTGGACACCAGTAAAATGCAATGACATAATGGCAGTAGCACAACAAAACCATTCCCAAGTTCTCTGCGGCCAGAGAACCTCCCAGCTGATGGGATTAACCATAAAAGCAAGCAGCACCCTCTGGCAGATATGAATGGGATGAACATAGCTGGGGATTGTGTTGAGTATCTGATAATTTGTAATGTTTCCTGTGGAGTCTGTAGAGCTTGGCAGTGAATGCCTTTCGTTCAAGGCAAGCCCTGGGCAGTCTGACTGCTGCTTGTTCCCAGTTTTAGCCAGGCTTGTGAGGACAATGAATGTGATAACAGCATTAAAAACGAAAGTCAAGCTGTTAAAAAGCTGAGCCTTTTGCCATGATATGACAAGAGGGTTGTGTTTATGAACACAAGAAGGATCCTGCTGTGGCCCATCTATCCAACCACCACTGGCCACCTCCATTCGTAGAGCAACACAGAGCCTACACACTTGGTGCGCTCCCAACTCCATCATCCAGAAACTTTTTTCTCTCTGCCTAAGGCATGCCTGATATAGTTGCAAGGGGGTTTAACCCTTTCAAAAGCCCACCTGGCTTTTGGGTATTTATTATTGCAACAGCTGTAGAGTTTACCTATGCAGGTGTCCAGTGGGCTGTTTATTGGATTAGCCTCAGCAGTGGCTCATCTGTGAATTTCCCAGGTTTCAAAGGACAATTTAGCTTGGCCATAGAGGTAGACAGTTAGAAAAGGTGTTCATGTTAATATTTTTCTCAGACTCAGGCTGTGGTTTTAGAACCACATTTAGGTTTAGTGTTGGATTTGGAGAGTTGTTTTGGTCTGATAATCTGCTGAGGACAAGCACTGACAAACAGTGAGGGTGCAAAAACTCTACTCTCCAGTTCACTGCTCACAAACTGGCAAGCTGCGTGCAGGTAGGCTGCTGTGCATCCTGGAAGGAGTAACCTTTGGCCTGAAACAAAAAAAGCAAGAAAGTATGTGTATCTGAGACTTGGAGCCCCTCCTGGGGTTCTGGCTGCTGCCTATTTGGTACCACTCTTTAGGCAATGTATCCTGCACAGCATCTTGATTTCAGGCTGGTTTTTTTAATGTGGCAAATGAAAGGAAAAATAACTTGAAACAAATATTTCCTGTTCTGTGGTATTTAACAATGAAATTGTAAACCACAGAAGGGACCGGGCTTGATCTAAAGGTCTTTGAAGTCAGCAGAACTATTCCCATTGATTTCAGTGCACTTTGGGTCAAGGCCACAGGAGGAAGAAAGCAAATGTTTTTTGCCTGAAAAAGTATTAACCATTGGCATTCAAAGAACAATAAAATCTGATGCATAAAATGTGTTACTTTAAATAAGACAGTCAGAAAGTTACTTAATTTCCATCTGCTTCTTAATAATTTGTCCCTAATACACTAAAAGGAAACACTTTATAGAAGTCATAATCATATATTGAGAATTAAAACCACTTAATACTGTCATTTGCTTCCTATCTTGCTTCCATTCCATTTTGTGTATATTCTATTTCTCACTAAGCTAATGGTATTTATTCTGCTGGTTATCACAGGCTAAGCAATGTAGATTTCCAGTTGAATTAAACTTCACTGCACTAATGGCCATTGACAAATATATTGAAATAATTATTTTTCTGTAAAATTTAAACTTTAAAGCATCACAATGGGGTGTTTTTGTGACAGAGGAAATAGGTCAGAGATGCAGAATTTGAGGGGCAAAGAAGTGTTGTTCCAGGAGAAGTGTAGGGGTGCCACTCCTGCTGAACTGTTAGTCAAATAGGATTGCTGCAAATTTTATCTCACATAATTATTACAACCAAGAAAAGGAATCCATCTGCCAGCTGCCTACTGCCCAAGGATGCTGTCCTTCTGAATCAGCAGACCCATTGTCATGTCAAAAGGCCGTGCTCTAGTCTCACACATGACAAGCAGCTCATCAGGGTCTGTACATGTCAGAGCTTTTTTGACACACAACAGCAAAGACTGAGCAGCTGAATTTGCCTGTGCAACAAATTAACATTGTCTAACTGTGACCATCCAGACAGGAGATTCCATTCTGGTGAGCTACAAAAGAAGTTAAGACTGTGTCACCGTAGCCAGACTGAGCTACTTGCACACGAAACCAGCAACTCAGCATCTGCTGGAAGCTACGTCAAGAGAGGAGGGGAATTCAATTAAAAGTGATGCAGAAAACTGAAATGTATGGATTAATGTCATGTTGCAGCTTTCTTTAGTGGTAGCAATGAGCAGCCCTGGTGCATGTTAGAGGTGAGAAGAATTTTTCAATGAGGTCTTCCTATTTCAGGATACTTATGTGAAATAAACTTCCTCATCTTTCAACACCAGCCCTGGAAGCATCCTTCCACTGGAGGAGCCAGTGTATCATTTGGAGATTAACGTAGTTTATTCTAGGTGGCAAAGTGGAGAAACCAGAATGGACTTCAGAACTCTCTTACTATTTGTAAGAATTACTGTTTACATTCACAAGAAAACCACAAAGCAAGGTAAACATTGAATTTTATTTTTTTTTTAAGTGTTGTGGGTTTTATTTTGTTTTGTTTTAAATCTGAGATAGCAAGCATGGTAATATTTGACTAAAGTATGGGTAATGCCAACCACAATCCAACAAGAGACCAGTTCAGCTTGAGTTCAGTCCTCAGAAAACCTCCTCCTTCTCTTCTATATTTCTTCTCACTGCAGAGCTACACGAATTTGGGTTGCATAAATACAGGAGGTAAACTCTAACAAAGAAAGGGTTATGAAACCACTTCATTCTCTTTCAGATGAGAATTCTGTGTCCTTCAAGCTGTCAGGCTGGGACATTGTGGTGGTCTCAGGTTGGAAAATCGTGTAATCACAAAGGCAGATTTTCTGAATGGGTGTCTTACAGAAAACTGAATTTTCCATGGGAGTTATCTGTACACTTTGGTAAGTGTTTTAAAGCAATTAAAAAAAAAAAAATGGCATATGGTAAAGCTTTCATATTTTTGTAATATGTTAATGATTAACTGACTTCCTATATCTTTGTTGACTTAGTGGGAGAGTGACAAGGAACTGTGAGGTACCTACTTGGTAGTGTAACAAGTCGGACAATTTGCATGGGCATTTTTTTCCACCTCTCTTCTGGAACTTCCTTCATCCAGCTGACACTGCTTCAAAGCCTTAGGCAACTCTCAGACTCACAGAAGTAAGTCTCCTCTTTTTTTAATATGACTTATTTTATGAAGTGCTGATAGAGAACAGATGGAGAGAGAGATTTAAATATTTGTTTCCTATAAAGAATGTTTTCCCAATTGGGAATTGAAGAATTAAGTTTTCAAGCATTAAATCATAGGGATATTGCTAAGAAGGTCTTTTCCAATGTAAATGATTCTGTGATCCTGTGAAGAGACCCTCTTAATTGCTATGCTGTTGGAGTTTTTTAAACTCCTTTTCTGTTGCAAGACTTAGATTGAACAAAGGATTTGGTTGGTAAATCATGTCCGGTATAGACCAATAAAGCTGCATCTAGGCTAGAAAACTTTACAAAAGCAGAATTTGAATGTTAATTTCAAAATGCATGTGGTGCCTGGAAACATCTAAAGCAAAAATGTTTGCTTAAAACATGAAATAAACAGAAACAAATTAATTCTTGCTTACACAGACTGAGAAAAACAACTTTGGGCGTATTTTAGATAGGAAGAGTTTATCATGAACCTTCTCTTCAAGGTGGTTACAAGTTGCAGTAGAATTCCTAAAGCAAAATAATTTTCCAACAGGCAGACAGGCTGCAAACATGGAGAGTCACACTTTGCTCTTCTATTGCTGCATTTCTTAGTATGTTTTATTTTAGCTGTGCTACCACTTACAAAGAAACAAGTATTGTCTCCCAACCTTTTGGAAAGCTCTTCTGTCAACCACCCACCCGATGTCTATGAAGAAAATCTTACCACCAGGTCGCTGCATTCAGGTCAGGTCTCCCATTCCCCCTTCTGTAGGCAGCTCCCGAGGCACTGTTGTTGTCACAGGCAGTGCTCACTCCTCCTGACCAGGTGCACTGAGGCTGATGCTCTCAGTGCTTCAGCTGTTCTTCATTTCTCCAGCAGGCACCAAGCAGCATTAGCTCCTGTTCTTTTGGCTGGAAGGTGACTCCTCCTGGGTGACATCTTCCCATTCACCAAGCCCATACTCAGCGCCCTCTTCTTCCCAGTCATGTGTGAGCTAGCATGTGAGCTCTCACTCTAGGATCTCTGGGTGGTTGTTTCAGTCACACTCCTGACCCCTTATCACTCTTTT